>JAMPIQ010000003.1:6253553-6355520 GCA_024699855.1 Aphelenchoides besseyi | reverse complement strand
TAATCTGTTAAGTGACCGTAAACTACGTTTTGAAATTTGAACGGAATATCAAACGCTTGAAAGAGGTTTTCGAAGGTGTGTGGCATTCTGTGTGTCTTAATATTCCTTCATCAGTTCTTTTTTGGTTTTTCTTCAGTTCTCTTCATGGAGATTCCGTATTTTGATAGCTTTGTTCAGTCCTTGAAATCCACTCGTTTGGACGATCATGTTGATCGACTTCACTATTTGACCACCACAGCTCTACTCACTTTCTTTGCTCTGCTGATCGGAACGAAACAAACGTTTGGCGAACCGTTGTATTGTCTGACGCCTTCTAACTACATCGGTTCGTTCTTTTCATCTCCAAGACTTACTTTCTAATTCAGATTCCTGGCATCAGTACATTCACAAGTACTGTTACGTCACGGGAACTTATCATACGGGCAACGGTTCGATTGTCGACAATCGACAACCAAAACAGTTTGTCGCTTACTACCAAGTAAACAGATGAACAAGAAGAACTCTTACTCTTTACATTTTAGTGGATTCCTTACGTTCTCGCAATTCAGGCATTTGCGTGTTACATTCCGCATTTGATGTGGTTGAGTTTCCTTTCGTTTGCAAATCTTGACTATAAGAACCCGGTTCAACGGTGTACGGACGCGCAAAACAAATCGGACGAAGAACGTCGATTGATACTTACAGATATCGCTATTCAAGTTCACTCTTCGCGTCAATTGACCTCGGTGGCCTTTCCGGCAACTTACGTTTATTTCGCAGCCAAACTACTTAACATCTGCAATTTGATCGCTCAACTCGTTTTCATGAGCCTCTTCATTGGTGATGGCAGTTGGTGTTGGATTATCAACGTGCTGAGTTCCGCTTTATACACTGACGGCTGGCAATCCACTGGCCTCTTTCCGCGTATCAGTTTCTGTGATTTCACACTGAACACTTTGGGTGATGTTCATCCGAGAACCGTTCAATGCGTGCTGGTAAGTCGTCTAAACTGCCTACAGCGAATCACTGGTCCAATTCAGCTGATCAACATGCTCAACGAAAAGGCATTTGTGATTATTTATGCATGGCATTTGTGTGTTCTTCTCGTTACAATCCTCAATTTGTTCTGCTTCATCTCTTCCATCTTGTTCAGCGACCAAAATGTGATCAAGAAATTGAGTACTAGCTTTAACGAGCATCACAAAACGCCAAATAACCAAATGGTCCATCTGTTCGTTAAGCAATATCTCGATTTGGATACTCGTCTTTTGCTGCGATTTGTTGGCAATCATTCTGGGACGTTGAATCGGATCCAATTGACTGAAAGTCTCTTCCATTTGTTTGTACTAGATGAACCAAGTAAGCAGTCAAATGGACACTGTGTTTTCAACCATGATTATTTTAGACAAGCAGTTGATTGATGAGAAAAATTGGTGTTAAGTCAAGATGAATACAAAGGTAATTGACTGAATCAACTTGAGTCAACATCAACTATCTTTAGGTAGTTCTTTCTGCAGTAACGGTAATCAATCATACGAATAGACGAGATCTCATTACATTTCTTCGCACTTTCAATTTTTCATAAACTTTAAATGCACAGCAATAAACATTAAATAATTTGAATTGTCTTGTTGTTTGAGAAAGAAACGTCATTCTGTTTTGTTTCAGTTTGATTTCGATTGCTTGCTAGTCAAGATAGTGGGTCTTCAGTTGCTGTAACGAGATTCTTTATTACTTCAGGCCTTTTTCTTGATTGTTCTGACTCATTGGATTTTCTTTTCGGCCGCAATTTTTGTGTCATTAGTTCAATGAGCTAAAAAGAAAACGACCACCACAACAATCAATGTTCCACTGGCACGTTACGTCGCTCCTCCACCAACATCGACCGTTTTGCCGTCGACTGCACCGAATTTGAGTGCTCTTCCCGTAGACGCGAATAAACCGCCGAGTAAGTTCTAGACAATTAAACGAGACTTGACGTCCTTCAGAGGAGAAGAAAGCAGAACAGAAGAATGAGAAGGTAACTCCAGATAATCTGAGCACCCGAACTGTTTGCGATTTCAGAAAGAAGATGCTGATAACTACGAAGACGTGGTTCTTGGCGATGCTCCACCTCCTCCTGCACTTTGAAAGTTGTTAAGTACATCGATGGAATAAGTTCGCGTTTTCTAAGATCACATCATTTTCGCCCAGATAAATTCGCATGTTATCTTTGGCTTTCTTGCTTGAAAACACCATTGTTGTAGTTGTTTCGAACAACATTTCAAAGAACTTGAATGCAAAAAACGAACGTTGATCGATGCAAATTTCACATCAAATGTCATATGAACGAACACAAAATCATTTCCGAAGATCGCCTGTTTGGGGGACATGTCGTCGAGTTCCAAGAAAAGCAAAAAGTCGGGATCCAATGTATCTTCGTCGACAACTCATAATATCGCGGCAAATAATGTTTCGTTCGTTCCATTACCCGCTGATTTTATTCGTCGACAAGCCATCACTCAGATGATCGATTTGATTCAGATACTCAAGGTGGGTGGAAGCTTGCTAGTGTCTCCAAAAATGATTTTTTGAAGACAAAGTTGGAGGCTCGTGAGAAAGCAAAATCGAAAATCAAACGTTTTCGCGTTGCGTTGAGCAAACACAAACGTCAGCAGAAGGAGCAATTTGAAGAGGTTAGCTGTCGACTAACACCTATCTAATTGTCGAGAAATGTTTAGATTCTGATGAACATAAACGAAATGGACGAACGTTTGGCCGATAGCTTGTGGTTATCTCGTGTCCTCAATATCAAGAACCGACCACTAGATGGTCCAATACACGCGACGACGTTTCTTTCGAACACGAAACTAACCGACGAAAAAGGAGAGGACTTGAAGCTGAAAATGAAAAGCATGTTGAAACGTTTGGAGATTCTTGAATCGAATACTCAGAGCGAGAAAACGGTAAGTTGAGGTCGAGTAATTATCACGATACGAATTCAAGAAACCAAAACATGAGCTTTCGCTCTACGGTGTGGTCGAAATGACCGATCGCTACGAGTCCACGCTAAAGAGTTTGAACGAAACTATTCGCGAGTTGAAACAGCTGCGGAAGTTGCCGACGATTATCAAACCAACCAACATATCCGATGGAATTCGTTCAATGGAAGAAGTCGACGAAGTTGTTCGAATTCTGGACTCATTTTTCCGTAAACTATATCATTCTGTAAGTTGCGGACAACTGTAGTTAACTTAGAAAGGTTTTATAGCTAATGAACTGTCAGTTCGTGGGTAGTCCCGGCTACAGTCCGCATAACAGTCCGTTGCAACGCGATTTTCCAAGCGTCTGAATTGTGGTGTGACAAGACCAATAAACGTTAAATATCTAATTCTGCAAATTAACATGTTACACAAACATCTACGTACAGACGATCTGCGATTGAATAAGAGAATAAAGATGTCGAGCAAACTCGAAATTACCATTTAAAAGATCCATGCCACATTTTGCTGATGAACGCAGAAAAGGCGACCTCTGATTGCGGTACAAAAAACGAGTCCTGGAATTTCAATCTTCTCACCTTCTGGACTTCCTTCTTTTTCAATCATTCTTCAATCTTCTTCTTTCCTTTCTCTCCTATGATACGCTCTCTTCTCGGGCGCCCATCGACTCTCACTTGTTGTTGCCCTTAGAACAACAAAGATTTCCATCTGACGAGCAAGATGTTTATTTGATAGGATCCCAAACTCATTTGCATAAACGATCTGATTTTGTGATTATCAGCTTATTTTGTGTTCATCAAACGGTTGTATTTTGTTCGTGTCGAAATGTTAAGTCAAAAGAAAGACCGTTCATCGCATGTGCTTTTAGAAATGTTCATCGTTCTACTCCATTTTCTTGATTGTATTTTGGATTCTCACTGGTCTTTTCGAAGGCGCAACAGAAGAGCTAAAATGGGAAATTTATAACGGTGAATACTTCTACGATACGCTTCCGTACGGAGATTGTAAAATAGCCGACAAACTGCACGAAGTTCGTTTGAATCAGTTGAACAAGTTGATTCGCGATTTGCGAGGAACTCGACGCGAAGTCGCCTTCATGGTTATCGGTTATTTTATTGTTGCCATTTTCGTTGTGATCACTATGGTTTTTACATACAGTAAGCAATCCGAAGTCCAACTAACAATCTTAGACTTTAGATTTAACCGACGAAGTGGAACGTGTGAAACAGTATCGTTTTCTTCAATCATTTAAAGATGAGTGGTCGGATGAGACAAATCAAATGGAAAAGGATTGTGGAATCGATGAGATCGACTTCTCGTTTCGCTCACGTGGTTTCGTTTATCCGAATTATGATCTGCAAGGTGGGAGTTAAACTTGAGAATTAATGTTCTTGTGTTTTAGATCAAAAGAGTCCTTCAGCATCAACTGTTGAATCTCCACCGCGTTCTTCGGAATTAGCCGCTCGTTTAAAGATAGTCAGTTTGAATGGATGGGCGATTTGGGTCCACAGAGTTTTTTCTGCTTGTTTGACGTTGATTTTACTCACTCACATTCTTTGGGCGTGTCTTCTTGTTGGTTCCTCACCCAAGTTCATGCTGCAACTGTGCAAATCCGATTTGGACTTATTCAATCACGGAGTTGCAAAGTGTGAGAAGGCCGTTGGTTTGTTGTTTTCTCAGTTTCTTGTTATTCTCCATGTTAGATCTAAAAGTTTTGGACAAACTTGAAGTGATCATGGCTTGGAAGCATGCTGATGACATGCAGAAGTTTGTTCCCGCAATGGCTGTGGTTATTTCTGCCTTCGTCTTCTTTCTCATCTTTCAAGTCGTGTTTTGGAAGTCAGTCAACGAATTTTCCTTAATCAACAAATGGCCTGGAAAGAAGAATCAAGGTGAGAGCTCGATTTACATTATGAATCAAATTGTTTGTTTTCCGACGGTCTTCATGTGACTAGAAGTTTGTATCGTATGCTTCTCCTTATCCAGCTGTTTGGACTAGTTTTTGCGATGATTCTGTGCACGATCATCAATTTGTATTTGCGAGATACTGTTCCACAGATGCGCGAGTACAAAAACTGTTTGGAACAGATCTACATCAGATATACTTCTCATTGATGACCGTTGATGGTTTTTGAGTTGTCGGTTCCCGTGAATATAAACAGATTCAAATTTGAAGATTTGAGGACACAAACGTTTAAGTTTTATAGTATGCAAATTCCTGTTCTCAAACGATTCAATGAACTGATCATTCCTGTTATTTTCAATTTGCTGATTGCGGTTATCGTCGCGAAAAGAAATTCGAGATGACGGATCGATTCAAAATGAAGCAGAAGGATCTGCCGATGCTTCACGTGCCACGTTCTCGTCTCTACAAACCAACCAGTGAACGGGAAGCAAAAACGATCAAAATCGTTTTCGTTTTGACAAATTTTCTTTCGTCGTTTTTGTTTTGCCATGTTCCTCGCTAGTAAGTGATCTTCAATTGTGTATATGAGTTTGTGTTTCAGTCGACTTGAAGTTTTTGTTCAACATTTGGCAATGAATTTGCACAAACGAATCAAAAGTGTGGACGTGGAGAACGAGGGATTTGAGATCGTAGTTTCGCAGTCGGATGCAACGAAGCGATTGTTTTATATGGACGATTGCATTTCGAAGGCAAGTCAACGGACACTTCCTTTTCCATTTTACGATTTCAGGCAGCACGCGAAGCCTATTTGAATGTCGTGGAATTGATTCGTCGTTTTCCACGGCAACTTTCAATTCGTTGTTATGATGGGGTACTTTGGGCGTTTCACGAGTTGGTCAAAGGTGATTATGAACTTCAAGAGATATGGCCGAATGAGAAAAAGAAGAAAGATGGTAAGTATACGAAGTTCACGTGTGATTTTCTAACATAAATCTTATAGTGCATTGCGAAGTTGAAGAGGACGAAGGAGATCAACCGTTTGCGTTATCTCGCGAAGACCTGCAAATGATTCGCAAAGATCCGTTCTATCCACATTTCTTTGATATTGTTCCGAGTAGCGAGGCGGTTCGTGCGGGATACGCACGTGTTGACGACTTGGCTTCAGAAGATGGTACCTCAAGTTGGACTCTTGTCTACAATCAACGGGCTATTCCAATGCAACAGATCGAATCGTCGGATGATGAGTTGGACGGCAATCGGGATGCCTACGATCTTCGACTTCGTCCTGTCAGTCGCAACATGTGCAATCACAAAACCCATGAAATCGTAAGTTATTCTGTTAGTCGATTAGGATCTTTGTGTTTTAAGATCCCAACTCTCGATTTTGAAATCAAGCAACGTGATCCGCGTTTTATTTCGCATGCATTCATTGGAACTCGTTTCGGATCTTCAAAACACAAATTCAATCACATTCAACGCGGAGTAAGCGATTTGAATGAACAATCAAAGTAGCCGGTCAACTTTCAGCGTTTTCAATTCAATCGTTTTGCCGGCTCGTGTCCATTCACAACGTTTTCCATCGTTCCACATATGCGAGCTTTGATCATTCAAGCGACTTGGGCTAAAGTTTGCAGCTTATTTGCTCACATGCCATCGATGTTCGATGATCTCAATTTCGTTCGTCATAACGATAAAACCGAAGGGCGTTAATTTGTGAAAAATCAAATAAAATGTAAACTTTAGTCTTGAAACGACTTTGACCTCAAAATGATTGTTAGATGTACTTTGACAGCTTCTACGCGACCTATTTGTGGGATATCACTTTGAAAGCCTTGGTCCGTCAACGATGTTTCCACTATTTAACTACCTTAAGTCCCAATTCTGAACGAGCACTAGAATCTATGTAATTTCACAAGCATCGTTTTGTTGCAATCGAACTCAATTTCGGTTTCTGAACAACATTCGAACTTTGTACGCGATTTATCGAATTCACGTTTTACAATTGTTTCTGGTAGAACATTAAGTAGGGAGTGGAATGACCGTTGTTGTATTGAATTTCGTCAAGTTGAACGTCTTCGCAATCATCGTCATCATAAAGACGCCATTTCGAGAAGTTGTTCGTTGTTGGATGCGCACAAATGTAATGACCTTTGTTCAACCCCGAACCTTGATGAATGACCATTGATTTCAAAGAATATCCTTTGAAATTTGATAGCGTTTTTGGATCAACAATTTCCTTCAATGAAATTTGAAGTGGAGGAAATGGTGCCGGATAGATTTTCGACAATTTCACCGTGTCATTCGAATTGAAGTCTACTAAAACAACGACGCTAAGTGCTTGGATTAATGAGTGTGAGTACCTTGAAAGAGTTTGTAGTGGATAACGAAAATGTTTGGAAGAGAAACCGGACGAGTTGTCTTAGTGGCATCGACATTTTTGGCGCACTTCTTGCAATGAAATTGATTCTCACCAAACAAACGCTCAACTCTACACAAAGAGTTCCAAATCGACCAACCGGCTAGATCCCTTCCCTCCATTTCAACGCCTAAGAACAAGATTGCAGGTAAAAACGAATCCAAAAGTCTTACTTATTCCTATGCAATTTTCGTTTGATTTCGTTTCCGTTTCACACTCTTCACACCGAACTGTCGTTTGAGCTTTGTAGCGCATTGAAAATCCGTCAAATAAACGGCTGTTGGTTTGGTCCCGACCTTCCACTCGATCGTGCAAATCACAAAACGCTTCTGCCGCTTCAATAATCTACGTCAAGTGATTCAAATTGTATTTGTTTTTTTACTCACCATACTCAAAAACTCATGAGCATCTTGTTGCGAATAGCTGCTGAAATCCGGATTCAATCGACTGATCAATTGAAAAAGACGTTTGGCTGAAGGAGCTTGAGCCGTTTCACGAATCTCACACAGCAAACGAAGCAACTCGGAAATCAACTTAATTTGGATCTCTTCCCTCTAGAACATGTAGTTAATGATCGTTATGTCTTCTATTAACTCGCCTTTGAACAACGAATTTCCGTTGATACATTATTCCACCAATCCAAATAGCCGTGAAGTTCGTAGACAAACTCAGGAAGTTGAGCCAGAGCGACGACCACTGCAGACAAATAGCAAGTGTTACCGAGATTCTTGAAACCGTGCGGAGTTTTCAACTCCAACTCGTGATTTCCAACGATACCCGTGAGGGTCTCCGCTGAATCATTAAGAAGAGAAACAGTCTCGTCAGAATAACACGCACTTGACAACCAATTTCCCATCACAACCGTCTAACACAAGAAAAAAATGTCTAATGAATAAAATCGTCAATGATTCTGGTTTTCTAAAACTTTTCATTTGGCCGAAGTTCCCGATTCGAATTTGGTTGTCCATCTCTAGAAATGGTCTTGGCGTTGTTGTTCATCGCCGCTTTTTTCTTAATTTGTTTTTACATCGACAAAGAGGTTCGTGTGCCATTTGTTGATCAACTCACGGGTTTACAGCGCAAACGTAACGGAAAGTCTGGAGTCCCGTTATTGGGCGATTTCTTCGATCAGATCAACGTCAATTTTGTTGATCCTACTCAGCCGAACTCTCCACACGGCCAATTGCTCAGCCAATCATCGTCGATAGGAACTACTCGCGGAATGACGAGCCGCAAACGTTCGAGTAAATTGGAAGATCGCAGTAACAACGATACTAAAAAGGACAGTGAACGCAAAAAGAAACGTCGTCGTCCTGGACGCGAGGTCTGTTCTTCAAGTTACTTATATCATTTTGAGTCTACAGAGTCGTCAAGAAGCACCAAAGAACGACAATCCGCATTCAAACAACGATGTGACCAGCGATCCCAATGCTGCTTCATCGGCCGATGTTGAATTGTTGCAAGAGCACCGGTATTCGTTGTTGTCTCCATTTGCTGATGGTTTGTCATTTTTTCAGTGAACATCGCGGTCGAAATCGTTGATTGTATTGATTAGCGCAAGTAAACATTCATTCATATCTACCAGGAATATATCCGATGACATAATTTCATGTTGAATATCATCTTGACATAAAAATCGTTTATGTCAAATAATCTCTTATTTACGTTCTTTTCAAAACCAACAGACTGTTTAACTCTTCATATGAATCCTTGTACAAAGGATGGCAATTAAAAGAACTGTTCTTCTATTTGTACGCAAAAGGTGGTCAATTCCACTCGCGTATTTGCCACTTTGTAATCCATATTAAACAACAAACTTTACTCGATACAATTTTTAAACAAAAATAAAGAACACGTTTGCACTCATTCAATTGCTGTGATAATACAACGATTTTCCAATGCTTTCGAGAGTCATCGAGCCGATTCTGTTGTTTGAAGTCGGATAACTCGCGGACAATTCTTCTGAAACAAAGTAACCAACAATCACAGTGGGCATAACTCACTGTATGATTCTGCCGAAGTAGACGCAGTCGTGTAATCCGAGAATGTCGGCGATGAAGAAGGTGGAATGAGAATCACATCTTCGCGGTGAGGTTTATGATGTTTCGCCAAATTGTGAACATAACATCCCATTGTCGTTGGATGCACATCAATCTGAAGATCTTTAAAATGCTTGATTCTGTTGTCTACCTCTTTATTCAATTGGACTTCCGTTGCTTTTTGACGTTGAGGAACAAAGGTCACGTCCTGATAATGAGCCGTCTTGTTGGGCATATGAACGGCATTCTGTTCGGCCAAAGTATGAACATAACAACCAATTTGTTGAGGTTTGATTGGAATCGAAAATGGAAAATTGCATCAACACATATCGGCTTTTTACCTTATTGTTTACTGCTCTTTCTTCTTCCGATTTCTTTAGCATCTCCATCACTTCGCCTTTTGACGTTTTCTTTTTGACGATCATTTTCGTGCCTGAATTGGTGGTTGAAATCGTAGTCTCGTCCAGAGTTGTTTCAGATGTCTCAGTTGTCGTAGAAATCGCACTTTTCGATGCAATTGATTGTTCTGGACGTTGCGGTTCAGACGTGAGTGTATCAGTTTGGGCAGAAGTCGTTGGAAACAATGAAACGGGAGTCTTTTTTTGTGGCTCGTAGACTCCGGATTCGGTTGTACGGACGGGCAATGAAGAAGTGGTGACCATTGGAGTCGTAGATTTCATAACGGCTGAAGAATGCAGGTTGAGAGATTCAGGACCTGTTGAAGTTGTGTAGTCGATTGAGGGTTGTTTCTGTTTAACCATAATGCTTCTTAAAGGTAATTGCTGAGTACTTTCGGACTGTTGCGGAGCTTAAAATATAATCGTGAGAGATTGTTCTACCACCTCGAACTCACCACTTTTCATCATGGCATTATCTTTCCTCTGATTTTGCATAAGATTGAGCAAAGACGTGAGTTTACTCGAGAGATCTGCCCGTTGATTTGCTTGTTCTTCTTTCTCCCTTTTTTCTTCCATCTCCGCCAACTTCTCGTTGATTTTCTGTTTGTACGCCTAAAGTTCACGCTTACAAGTCTGTTCGCCCGAACGCACCCAACGAGTCAAAAAAGAAGAAAGGAATCCGATGACCACAATAAACGTTAGAAGAAAAAAGAAGATCACTGAAATCCAAATCATTTGACTGTTTGGAATCCCTGAAGCGGCATCGTCAGTCATGACCGTCAGGAACAAGAAAAACGAAATAAAAATGACTATCGACTTTATGTTGAATCAATGTGTCGAACACAGTAATGCAAATTTGAGTGTTTTCAGCTCTGAATGTTCAACTGTTTTCCAGTTATCAAATGGACAGGAAACCGACGTTGATTCTGAATTGGTCTCTGACATCCGATTGCGCATACTGTTCGTTCAATTGTTCTATTCTATTGAAATTTCTGATAAGAATTGCAATTTACTTTCACATCACATATTCTACAATTCCCAAAATTTTTGGCCATTACATTGTGTGTGGTCCTGCCGTCGAAATGTTCCCCGACGGGCTAATAAAATCAAAGGACAGTGGTTTTTTGAATTGTCAATTTTTGGGCGATTGCGTTCAGAAGTGGTGGAGATTTGCGTGCCGCTCGGCTTGCTGTTTGCTGCACTCATGGGTGAGAAAGACGTTCGATCGGGAATCTAACCAGTTTTTTCAGATTTCTCTGATTTCTGGAACTCGCGAAAAACTCCACAGACCAACGCGGATTTCGGCCTGGACGCAATGCAACACGTGAGTTTTGGTGTTGAACGTCTTGACGCGCAGACGTTTTCTGCGTTTTTGTGAGCAAAAAAGAAAGGAGGTCAATTTGCGGTGTTCAAATTTGAACAAATTCCCCGAGACCGCGTTTCTCAAAAAAATTCGTTTGCTCGTCAGCGTTTTTTTCAGCCGTTCACTCTGGTGTCCGTGCGTGTCGGCTGTAAAAACTCAACGGCAAGGAGAGTTTTTTGTGCCAAATGTGCGGCAATCAAGCAGCAAACTTACGCAACAAACTCAATTTCTTTGTAATGTCAATGAACTTCGATTCTCGAATGTGCTCGTCCACTTTTTTCCGCCGCAAAATCGTAAAAAACTCTCCGCGTTCGCATTTCGGACGCGAACGACCGAAAAAAACGTCCCGCTGAAAGGAGAGCACCCGTTTTTTTGCGCCAGCGGCCGACTGACCGGCGAGTTTTTTTGGTCGTGAGTTGGCACGGAGCGGACAAAACGCAAAAAAAGGCGGTCGCTGCAAAAATCATCTCGACGGGAAGAGAACGTCGACGGTCGGAGAAGAGAACACGGGTCGTGTGCAGGGAGAACGGTTGGAAGTGAAAAAAAGGGCGGTCAAAAAACGGCTTTGAGGTCGACGTCTCGCTCCTGGCACCATTTTTTGCGGCGGTCATTTTTTACGAATGCGAAGAGGTTTTTTAGTCGGTCATTCATCCGTTTCCCGTCGTTCGTGACCCAAATTCGCGTTTTTTTGACCGTAGCGCGAACGTTGTGCGCAATCTTTGTTTGAGGATTTTGAGTTCATCGACAGTTGTCTTTATTTTATCATCTCACTAGCGATCTCAACTGCTTCAATAGGCGGACCGAGGTCTTTAATTGTTATTCGATTCTTCGAACAAAAAACTTCTGTTTTGAATTCGAGCGGGCGGCTGTCACGTTTTTGATTATTCCCCACATGATTGTTTTCCCGTTTATTAGCAGCCAAAAAAAACTATACGATGAAAAAACCGCCGCTGGAGAACTTGTCGACGATGCGGACGTCGTTTTTATTCGTCGCTCGCTCCTTCTTTCTTCGCGTTTTTGGTTTCAAGTCGTGCGTAAAAACTACGGTATGGTGGAGGTTCAACAAAACTTTCGGGTGAATGAGTCAGTGGATTCTCGTCCAGTTGATAAGAAGAAAATTGAAGATTGAGAATACAAAATCGTGGCAGCAGACCGTTTGCGAGCTCGAGGGGATTGTGGGTTGTTTTTTGTGCATGGAGTGTTTTTTAAGCACATGGTTGTCGAGAGCGGCGAGAGTTGAATGGGAAGCAAAAAAACGTCGGTCGGACGCGTTTTGGTTGGTCGCAGTCAATGCATTCTGTGGCCACGTTGACACGTCTCTACGTCTGAAGACGTCCCGAACCTTTTGCTACAGAACGATCAATCGTACAGTAACTTGATTTGGCAGCCTGCGATTCAAAAAACGGAAAGCGTGTTGATTGATTGAACGCCGCTTTTCATTTTCGTTCTGTTTTTTGCGCATCGACCTTCTCGATCGTTTTTGTGATAAAAACGCTCGCCATGGGGATGTGAAGAAAATTTCAGTCGTTCACAACGCAAAGAGAAACGTGCGTTCAGAAAAAATTGCTGTTCGAAGTCACGGGCGGTTTTCGAGTTTTTTCGCATTCGACCAACCAACAGCCGACGGGCGAATTCGCGTCGTTTGTGGGTTTTTTATACGTGTGAGTAAGTGAATGGATTTTGGTTGACAAACTCGGAGGGTTCAGAAAAACAGTCATTTTTTGTCCGAAATTGTTTTTGACAGAAATTTTAGTGCGAATCTCGATGGAGAACGTTTGTTTTGCTCGCCGGTTATGACAGTCGCGGCCTCCGTTGGAGTTCGTATACCGACGAATGCGGACTTCATTCTCGTTGTGTGGTCCAAAAACAAATTACGAAAAAACAACTGCGGTTTTCTCGTGCCGCCCGTTGAGTTGCACGAGCAAACTTCCGCTCTCGAAGACCGCGGCGTGAATTCTAACGTTCCTATCGCTCTATTTCCCGCTGTTCGTGTCCCATTCGTTTTGGATTTTAGCGACGCTGATTATCCAATCTGCTGTTATCACTCCATGGATCTGTCGGCGCATTTACTTCCGTCTTTTTCGTTGTTTCGCTTTTGATTCGTCAGCTTTGCGCGCAAGCCGGTTTTCTGCGTCCAATCGGTTTCTCCGCGCAGTCCTCCGATTTGGGAAGAAGCACAGCAGGTCGTAAACAAGAAAGATTACGATAGAGCAACTTACAAAAATTTAAAGATCAAAGATCGAAATACTTGTTCCACCAAAATCGCTATTCGTGTCTGGATCTCTCTCTTCTTGGCCTTTGATTTTGCGAACATCGTCGCGGCTTCTGAACGACTGAACGTGCAAATCGTGTTGACGTCAAGATTAGATTTCGTTTTAACAGAATCCAACACAATGACCTCAAGAGCGCTATTCTCACACGTCGACCAGCCGCCGTAATTGGACCACGAGATCGATGGACTGATTTTGCGTATTTTGGGCTTTAAGCTCTCTACCAGACGACCCAACTCTCTTCATGGAGACGGCGAAGAGGACGCAGCGAGGAAGCACGATGAACGTACAAACACACCATTGGTGCGCTCGAAGAGGTCGGTTTTTTCTCGTTTCTCTGCCTAGTTTTTCTGACTCTCCTTTTCCATCAGTCGAAAATACGAAAAATTTTGCGCTGATTTTCCGGATCTCCCCAAATCCGCGCCGTCGATCGATTGCTTTTGGAGCGTTTAAATTTCTTTATTACGCGTAATTTTCAATGTTGGAAGTGTTTTTTGCGGAACTCACTTTTGAACTTTCGAAATTCCAAAAAAAGCAATCACAAATTAACGTACGATACAACTTCCGTTTTTTTGCAAATACAAACGCGATCTTCGGGCCGCGTTCACTGATTGGTTGAAAGCGTGCCGCTTTGTGCGCGATTCTGCGTCCAAATTGGCGTGCCGTTACGCCCGCAGATTGTGACTCATTCGTAAACTTCAATTTTTTCCTGTACGCGCGATTCGAAAAGACGCTCGTTAAAAATTCAAATCCGCTCATTTATCTTCCGAGTCGTTTTTTGTGCGCGTCGAAATGCATTTCGTGATTTGAATTCCGCGATGTCGTTTCTAGCGCTCAAAAAACGGCTGCGCGGTCAGTCTGCCTTTGTGTCCACGTTTCTGCGCGGTTGGAATTCCCTTCAGTCGTCGTGACCTTTGAATTCGTTTTATCAAATTAACCTGCTGCTCCAGCGAACTAGCCGTCTGTTCCAACGATTGATTCCCTCTTTGTTCTTCGCATTCAAATGGCCATCAGATTTCCGCTCGTAGACTCCATTTCAGTCGATTGACGGCGAGACACGCGAATTCGAACAAAAGAAGAAATTCGAATTTTTCGTGACTTCCGCCGGGATTCGCTGCTGCAAAAAATCACTCCACTGCCCACTTTAGGTGTTTATGTGCAGTTGAATGTTGCTAAATTTCTCATTATATAAACATACCACATTACGTTCGTTCAGTGAAATTAGAAATCGGGATTTGGATGCAAAATCCGCTTTTCGATCTCGTCCTTCCGTTCCTGCTACCAAAATTAGTTGATTGTCTTTTGCTCGTCTTTGTAGAGTGACCTTGAACTTGTGATTGCAATTTGATAGGTGAAAATCGAACGGTCAGGACGAACCAGTTTACAACTCGAAATTAAGTGGTTGTTTGAGAGCAACAGGAATTTCGCTTTTTATGAACGTGCGCAGCCAATCAGCGACGTCAAATCGCGCCGTTTCGATAAAATCGCTGCTGCGTCTATTGGCGCCGCTTCGTTTTGAGATTTTTGCGTCATCGAAGTTGTGCTTTACGTTTTGTGGTCCAAATTAAAAGGCGGCACCCAAATTGGATTCCGCCGTTTGTTCTTTCGCTCCCGTTGCTTTTGAGATGTTTTTTGGGTTTCATTGCAAAATTGTTGCGTTTTCGGAAAATGAAGTTTCTGACGGAATCGCAATTTCCGGCCAACCTTTTTTTGGGAGGATGCTACAAGCTTGTCGACTACTCGACATCACAATCATCGACTATTGAGCTCGTTTACTCGCTGGGTGGTCTTGTCGATTGACTTTTACGGTCATTCGAGTTCGTTGTCTAACTTTTCGGATTTATCGATCGTTACTCTACGATTGCAGTCGACAGCTGACGACGTTTGATTTCGGTGGCTGTTTAATTGGCGTCTCGTTTTTGCGGCCGTTCATTTCTCGCTGATAAGCTGCGAGAACAACGAAGATGACCGGCCCTTCTCCCATTTGTGTTCCGCAAATTTCGTAAAATGCGCGTTCGGAGCGAGGAAGAAATCAACTTCGACTTTTGTGCAGTTTTTTGTTCGAGAGCTGAACGTTCATTGGGTTTTTTGCAGCGGGACGCTCGTGAAGCGAAAAAAACGCACGCTGAAAAAATCCGCTGGTCTTCTCGGTGCCACTCAGTGCTTCGAAGGACGACGGGCGGTGGTGAGAGTCGCCATTTTTTCATCACGTTTTTGGCCATTCACGTTCTGCAGAAAAACTGCAACGTACACAAAAACGCCAGCGGTCATTTCAGTCGACGATTCGAACAAGTAAACTGATCATCTTTTCTGTCGCCTTTGTGCGCCGTTCTCATTGGCTTTCGCCCAACTCGGGCGGCGAGTTTTTTTGCGTAGACCAATGACCGCAACGATTCGCAAATTTGCGTTTTCTGCCGATTCCGCAGCTGTGCTTTGGTATTCTCCCACCTGTTCGACCGGTCCAAAACGTTTCGAGATGTCGAAGCCGGCGGTTGGCAGTGCCGAGCGGAACGACGGCGTCGCGCACAGATCGTTCCAAAACACCGAGAAGCCGAATTTGCAGTTCTGGAGTTTGATTTCAGTTGAAATTAACTACGACCTCCACCCGTGCCGAACATCATTTTTCACGCCCTGAGATTCGGCAGCGACTTTTCTTTTCGTCTTTGCCGAGAGGCGTTTTTTGCGATAGCCGACGGCAGCCACTTAGTCGTGGCATAAGGAGCGCATTTGAATTCGGCAGGTGCGCCACGCGCTTTTTACCGTAAACCGAATCGTTTTTGCTTTTATTCATAGTCTCGTCACATTCCAGTGCTGAGGAATGGAGCTTGGAAGTTTGGAGTTCCTGGCACGGAAATATGACTCATGAGCGAAACGTTAGTCCCCACTTACCACTGCAATGTTCTAAACATCGAAAGAAACCTAATTGTCGACATTTTCGTAATTTCGCAACTTCAACGTAAAAAGCTGATACGATCAAATGAGGACGTCGATCCGTGCATTCGACCTCCAGCTTCGTCGTTTTATGGGCTTTTTGGCGCTTTTAGCGAAACAAATTGCAGTCAGTCGGTAGATGGGTTGGTTGACGATTGCAACTGAGAATCGCGCACAACGCGCTCTCTCTCTCTTCAACTGCGAATTCCGACCAATGTGTGATCGAAGTGCGTAACGACAACTAATGGCTTCTTTTTCCTCAGTTTTCTTTTCGTCTCCTTTTCTGCTCTCGATTTCTCATTAGTTTCTTCAAACTGATCAAAAAAACTTTACGATATGGGTGGCCAAAAACTGTAGATCTTTTCAAGTCTGCAGCTAATCGCTTGTTCCAGTACGTTGATTTCGAAAAACTCTGTTGAATTCGCTTCGTATAAACAAATCTAATCTCGCGTTTTCGTGTGTGTAATCGAACGATTTTAAAGTTTTTGTTCGCAGCTTCACGCTTCACAAAGATATTGGAGGTTGGGCAAGGTATCGCCTGATTATTTCAACTCGCAGTCTACGATGTCCGATTGGGGGAGTATCGATAAGGTTGGTTGATGTGCTCTGGAATGAAAAACTCAATCTGATAATCCAAATACGTTTCCTCGAGATAATCCAAAAGTTTTTGTTGGCTCGTGGGCAAAACTACAAAATCGAGTTGTGTGGTCGATGAGATGAATTCAGAAAAACTGCAAAAACCCTTATTGTTTTCGATTGAGCAGCTAAGAAAGCCGTTTTGTTGGAATTGTTTACGACTTAAACCGTTTCCAAATAAGTTCAACGTGTGTGGCAAATTCGATCTGTACAGAAAAGTTTTTCAGCGGATTATCCGCCTATGTGTCAATAAGTGTCAATGGATTATTGTGTCCTTTCCGGCCAAAAGTCGTTCAACCTTCTTGCTCCTTTGTACTTTTGAAAAACTTCGGATTTCCAATGCACGCAAAATAGAAATAATCCACGACATGAAATAGTGCAAAGTTCATCCCCGAACTGGCTGACCGTGAAACCGTTCGTCTGCAAAAGTAGAACGTTGGTTCGTCGACTCCGCCTTTTCTTGTCGCCATCTTATCATTCGCTGTTGAGTGTTCGTGGTTTACTTTACGGTTTTGTAAATTTTTGTGATTTCTTCTGAAAATGAGTATCTTCGACAAGTGGTCCGATGCCGAGTCGCCGTTTAGCGAGTCCTCGACTATGGACGGATTTCTTATGGTTAGTTTGCAACAGATCAGTTTTACAAGTTTTGTCGCAAATAACGAGGTTGTTTAATTAGAATTAGTCGTGTTTTATCTTATCAACATTTCGCTTTCAATACTAAAATTAGAGCCACTGGCCAATAAAATCACGATCATTGTCTTTTCCTTCGAACAATTTACGGTCTTTGTTTCAAGCCACGTATCTCCGGTGACAAAAACGACTGCAAATTCGTTACGTCACCGCAAATTTGTATTTACGTTTGCAATTAAGAGTCTTTCTGTTCGCAAATCAAATACCGATTATTGTTCGTTGGCGTATAGAAATAACTGTCTTAGTGTTGCTTTCTGTCTTCAAGATTATAATTAGCCGTTGGGTTGGCCGCCATGTGGTGGTCTAGTGCGAAACAATTAAGTCGAAAAGATCTTTAATTATACAAAAAAACTTCTCTCGATTGAAGCAAACACAAGAAAAAACAACTGCAGACGGTGAATTCGAATTTTGTCGTCGGAAGATGAATAGAAGTTGAACTCTTTGCGCCCTTGCTGTGAATTGAACTGTCTGAACAAATTCGAAAGTAATTTCGAATCTGTCAACTGCCTAAAAGTATATCAATAGACATGTTTTGCGACTAAATTATCGACGTTCTTGTTGTGGAGAAGAATATTGGGCCATAGAAACAAAAGGGAGGGTATCTTGAAAGCAACTATTTAGACAATTTAAGAGCATTGATGATTACAGGGTTTTGATGTGAAGCCTGATTTGAGTGGAAATGTTGCTACGATAAACGGACAAAGAGACTCAAAACCGTACAAATGTCAGCATTGTGTTAAGGTTCGTCCTCTCGTCGATGCTGTGATCTTATCGGCATTTTAGGCATTTGCAAACAACAGCTACTTGACTCAACACATGCGCATTCATCTCAATTTGAAACCGTTCGGTCCGTGTCAGTACTGTTCACGGCGTTTCACTCAACTCTCGCATCTGCAACAACATCTTCGCACTCATACCGGAGAAAAGGTTTTCAAATAACAAGCAAACAGATTACTAAGAGTAATTTGTAGCCTTACAAGTGCAAATTCGCGGATTGTGACAAGTCATTCAGTCAGCTTTCGAATTTGCAATCGCATTCTCGATGTCATCAGAACGATCGTCCATTTAAATGCAACTCGTGAGTTTCATCTTTAATCACAAGTTAAAACGGCACAATTCAGCTGTTACAAGGCTTTCAACGATGAAACCGCTTTGTTGGAGCACATTCCGAAGCACAAAGAATCGAAACATCTGAAGGTTCACATCTGCAACTATTGCGGCAAATCCTACACTCAAGCGCTGTATCTCGAGAAGCACATGGCAAAACACGCTGATCGTCGTGATCAACGGTAAGCGTTTGAATTCATCGAAACTGAATCGATTGTTTTAGGAAATACAACAATTATGGAGGCGAATTTTCGAATGAAAGCTTTGAGAGTTTAAGTCAACTCAACAATCTTAGTCAACTGAACCAAAATAGTGGTGTTTCATTGCGTAAGTTCGTATCTCGTTATGTTCATTACCTTCGAAAACTCGTAGGTTCATTCCAACAACAAATGGCGGCAGTTGCTGCGAGTGCGTCGAATACTCCATCTTCCACACCAAATGGAACGGTGACGATGCCCAGTTTGAGCAACTACGGGAACTATCAAGCGATTCCCAACCAGGTGATTGCCGGTTCAACTCTATCGCCTTTGGACATTTTCCATCGTTCGTTCCAACGCGAAAATGTTCCCGGCGCATTGCGCAATGGAACTGATCGATCGTTGGGGTTTGTTTGTCTTTACTTGGAATTTAACTTTCAAACCTTTTCAGTTTTAACATGATCACTCCACTCGAAGACATCAAGCATTTCAATCAGAACGCCGCTGCTTCGTTCAACAATTGTGCATGAAAAGAAGACGGCGATTTACGTCACTGAAAATTCCACTCTCGATCTTCTGTCATGTCTGACAAACGAAAACCGACCGCCGATCTCCTAAGCGGCTGTGCGGCCGCAGTTGTTTATCCTTCACTCAGTCTCTTTTCTTAGTTCATGATCCCGTTCGAACTGCTCGAACGTGGCCCGCAATCCAGTGTTTTTCAATTTTGGCGCTGGCACGCAATCAATCGTCTGTTCATTCGGACACAAAATACCAAAGATGCCCAGTGAAATTCGTTCGGTGTTCGCACTTCGTTGTAATGCGGAAGCTTTTTTTCCTACTATAAAAAGCGTTCTTTGAATGGTCGTTTTAAATTTGTGCACACAAACCATACGCGGTTCTTAACAGATGATAATCTCGACTTCTCCCCCCAATCTTAACTCCAACTCTGCCAAAAACCCGCTGTTGTTAACCCGACTCGTTTACTCTTTCCAAGACCGTTTCCCACTATGCTTCTTGCCATCAACTTCAAATCATCGTGTTGTTTTGCGTCCAAAGAATTCCGATCGCATGTTTCCGTTTTTGCATTTACGATTCGTTTGATCAGCTGTTTAGTCGTACTTAGCGAGTTGATATTGGGTTTGAATTCTGTTAACTAATTGTTTTAAATCTCGGATAACTTTTCTAATCGCCATACTTCCAGGATCAGATTCTCTTTGTTGTTTTCTCTCCAATTTAAGAAACGAGTAGCCCAAAATAGGTTTCCAAGGTCCGCTTTTGGTTGTTTTTGTTCGAATAAAACCCAGATATAAAATCAAATTTTATTTCGCTGACGAACAAAAGCAAACTTCTTCTCATCTACTATGGTATTTGAACACCAAAACCCAAACAAACGCCGGCGCCCACCGCACCAGTCAAACTGAGAATCAAAATCACGATCGCAAGCACAAGACAAATTTTCGCCGGTTTGGTGAACGGTTCTTCTGAAAACTTCACGAGGAGAATTCGAGGGTTTCGAACTCACTCGATTTGTTCGTGGGATTTTGATTTGAATCCAAAGTTGCAGTTAACTTTTGTTTTAAAAGTGCACTCGCTGAAACGGAGGATTGAGGTTTCGGGACAGGAACTCACGTTCTTCTTCCGTTGTTTTGACTCCAAACTTTTTCGGTTTGTTGCCACGAGGACTAAAGACCGTTGAATATGGAGTTGGAATGAAGCGACTAACCTCAATGCTCCCGGAGTAAGTCCAGCAATTCCTTGAGGCGTTTTACGCGCTGCAGAAGCCAACGTGTTTCTGCCGTCGCGAGTGCTGGAATTGTTATTGGGATTTGGCGTCGATTGGGTTGGAGTTCGCGGAACGTTCGCTTTCTTGGGCTCACTCATTTGAGGAGCAGGCGGTGGGCCGCCGCTTTCAAGAGGTCCTAGAGGCTCGTAAACGTTGGTCATTTTCGTGCTCCTGATTAAGAACTGAAATCGTAGAGCAAACCGGGAAATATGTGTCGAGAAGAACCAATTGATTTACGGAACACAAATTTGAGAGTCCTGATCTTCTCCAATATGTAAATTTCACTCTTTGAATTCTTATTTTTGGCGCGTTTTGTTAATTCAAGTCATTGAAATGAATAATCTCTTTTGCTTAGCGTTGAAATGTCAAAAAACCAATTCGACATCAAGAAATTTGCGTTGGATTTAGCTTCGGGTGAGTGAATTCAACTTAACATTAAAGCTACTTTGATTCAATTCCAGGTGGAACCGCAGCTGCAGTTTCGAAAACAGCTGTAGCCCCGATTGAACGTGTCAAACTTCTGCTTCAGGTTTGTTATCTTTTTAGTCGATAATTGTCGTTTCCAGGTTCAAGATGCGTCGACTACAATCACCGCTGACAAGAAATACAAAGGAATAGTCGATGTATTAGGTAGTCGAATAGCTTTCTCACGAGATTCGAGATCTGTTTGAAAACAAACATTTGTTTACAAGACGCCGTTGAGTGCACGATTCTTTGATTATAATCGACATCTTAAAATCATCCAAACAGACGTGCAAACAGTTTAGTTTTACGGTTTCACATCTGAAATTCCGCAACTAACATTCTATTTTTGACTGTAGGATACGAAAAATATGAAAATTCACGAGTAGAACGCTATTCGACAACCTAATTGTAGTTCGCGTTCCGAAAGAGCAGGTAAATAGCAGTTAATTCATGATTAATTGACTTTTTTTAAGGGATTCGCTGCCTTGTGGAGGTAATACATTCGCGCTTTTACATTTGCGCCTCAATACTTTGATCTAAAATAGATTTTGTATGCAGGAATGTTTACAGTATTTCTTTCAAGTCACTTTGATTGACGATACTTAAAACTAGAAATTAACATTGAATTCTTTCTGTAAACACCTCTAAGTAAATCTCTTGTGAGATTTAATTGTTGGGGTTCGAGCGTAAAAGCGCAAATGTAAATAACTTGTGTGCAGAGGCAATCTCGCAAACGTCATCCGTTATTTTCCAACTCAAGCTTTGAACTTTGCATTCAAGGACACAATTAAGGTAGTAATTGATTTGAGGTCAAAATGACTGCTTCTTAGGGTCTTTTCCCGAGATACAATCAAAATACCGAATTCTGGAAATTTTTCGGCACAAATTTGGCATCCGGTGGTTTGGCTGGTGCATCTTCACTTTGCTTCGTCTATCCACTCGACTTTGCTCGTACTCGTTTGGCTGCTGATGTCGGAAAGGGAGCGTCGCGCGAGTTCAAAGGACTCGGTGATTGTTTGGTTAAAATTGCAAAGTCTGATGGACCAATTGGTCTCTACCGGTAAGCTTTGACTGATAGATTGAAATCTGAACTACTGATTAAAGTGGCTTCTTTGTCTCGGTTCAAGGAATTATCATCTATCGGGCTGCATACTTCGGAATGTTCGATACTGCCAAGATGATGTTCACTAAAGACGGCAAGAAATTAAACTTCTTTGCCGCATGGGCTATTGCTCAGGTTTGTTGGTTAATGTAATGAAGGAACGAAATCTTGTTTTCAGGTTGTCACCATCAGTTCGGGAGTTCTTTCGTATCCGTGGGATACTGTTCGTCGTCGTATGGTAAACGAAAACAAAGAAGGAAAAGTGTATGATGGGTCGAATTTCAGATGATGCAATCTGGACGTAAAGATGTTCTCTACAAAAACACTTTGGATTGTGCAATGAAGATCGTCAAGAACGAAGGAATGTCGGCGATGTTCAAGGGCGCTTTGTCGAATGTCTTCCGTGGCACTGGTGGTGCTTTGGTTTTGGCGTTGTACGATGAAATTCAAAAGTTCATACATTAGAGTTTTCCAATTCTTTTTCATGACGTCCTGTCAAATCTGAGAAAAATAAACCGTTTATGTGACATTATTATTTGTATTCTGATGTTACAAGCAAAAATCAATATTTGCAGCACATGACAACTTCTCTATTTGCTGGCGTGATGCTAAGAGAAGCTAAGAGAAGGCTTGTTAGTTGTAAGCAAAAATGTCTTCAACAAAACCGAATCCTACTGGAACGTCGACTAGTCGTAAGAATCAAGAATGTTTGCTCTACGGTGTGGTTCCGGATACACATCGAAATCAGTTGATTCAACGGTTGGCCGGTTTATGCGATCCGGATCGCAAGTCGTTTTCTGAGCACGAAATGGTTTTCACTTTGAGTAAGTTGAATATTTTTGATTGTAACTGTTTGTTGTAGAAATGGACAATCCCGTTCAAGTGCGCATGAGACGACGTTACAAAAGCGACAAAAACTATTGGCATTGTCGTTACATTGGCACTCCCGAAGTTACAACCAACTGTCCAACTATCGTGCGTAAAACCGTCGATTCAATGATGTACTCAACCAACATGATGGAGTACGTTAAAGCGTTGGGACTAAGGTAAACAATGAAATTAATAAACTGTATACTCTTCTTTAGGTTGGACTTTGAAATTATAATGGAAGAAGGTGTGTTATTTACAAAAGAGGACATTCGGGTAAGTGAATCTGTTGGTTTAATGTTTAATTTGTTGTCTTCAGATCATGATTAGTCATATTCGTTACACGAACGTAATCGGCCAATACGACAGTGGAAACTTGAGACCTCTATCGCAGAACAATCACTTTTACGTCGAAGCATCAATTGTTTTACCTGAGAATCAGGACTACGAACCGGCAGCCAAAAGACTTCGCGATTTTTGTGATCATCTTTCGCCGTGAGTTTCCTTTTCATAATCTCATTGCCTTCTGGAAGTTTGCAGATTATGCGAAATGAGGAAGTACGAATACTGGAAGTCATGAACTGTATTGTTGGCAATAAATCTAAGCGACTTTATTCGACTTCCTAACAAACAAAATAAACAAATAACGAGAAGATCAATGGTCAATCTGTTTTCTTTTCTTGCGGGTTATTTAGTTCTTCGTCTACTCGTTTCTTTGCCGCCTCAATCTACAAACTCAAATTGTTAAGTATTTTACTGTAAAACTCACTTTTTGTTGTAAATACCGAGTTCCACCGTTGGACTTGTCGTTCACGTTGAATAAATGTTCGAAACGTTTCTCGGCTTCTTCTCGATCCAGCGCTTTAATGTTTAGAATTTGCATTGACTCCTAAACACCATGAGATAGAAGTAGAGTCCTGAAATTACCTGAAGTGTAATTCCATGTCTTCGATTTGCCTTCGTTTCTTCTTGAGCTTGTGATTGAGATGAAGATGATTGGGACGAAGCGGTAGTTCCCGTGGCGGTTCGTTTCGAAGCTAAACAGGAGCAATTGAAAATAATTGTACCAGCAAACTAACCAATGATTTCTTGGTCTAACGATCGTTTAAATGCTTTTCCAAGTGCTTCAACTGTGGCCATGGCAATTTTAACGACATTTCGCAAAACCATTTGTACGACTCTGTAACAACAATCTTCTAGATACTCCAAAATAAAAGATAGTAGTTGTTTTATAACAAGATTAAGTATCTTTGGTCAAATGCAACAATCAAATTTATTTCAACAATTAACAATAAAACCATAACAAAGCTTAACAGTCATTTCAAACGATTCAAAGACGTTCATTCAACTCCGATTTGCTTATTTTTCCCTTCTTGTAACCTTTGAGTAAACGTTCATCACTTTGCAGTTCTTGCCATTCAACCTCTTTTCGAGTTTTCTTCAATTTCTTTGGCTTCTGCATCGGATCGTCCAAGTTCCCGACGTCTTTCGCTTCCGCAAACTTCCGTTTGATTTGTCGTTTGCTCGGATTCTCAGTTCGCTGCTTTTCCTTGGCTACTTGCTTCTCCTTCTCCACACTCTGGGCTTCACGTTTTTCCTTCTGTTTCTCCAATCTCACGGCTTCTTTCTTCGGATCTTTAAATGCGATGTTCGAAGTTGTGATTTCCGCCTTTTCGAAGTTCTTCAAATCCGTTCGTCCACGAAGTTCGCGCATCAACGGCAAACGAAGCAAACCGAACGAATGAGCGATTCCAGCGATGTCTTGATCTAAACTTCTTTCCGTTAAATACGAACATTTCCGGGTTACCTTTGAGTTTGCAAACGATTTGACAGTCGTGTTTGACATACGCTTCAATGAACGACACAAATGCACGTGTTCCATTCAACAGAATTCGTCTAAAACCGAAGATGTCAACTCAATGATTCACAGAAACTAACCGATCAGTAACAGCGATTTTGCGGACTTTCTCTCGCAACTCAACAGCCGCTGTTTCGTTTAAACCGTTGATCTTGTGCTTGAACAGTTGGATATGCTCGTAGTTTTGCATGAACTCAACATACGCCTCTTCCTCTTGAGTCAGCAACACAACCGCCTTTCCAACACGTCCGCTTCGAGCCGTTCGACCGCTTCGATGAACAAACCAACTCGACTGTTTCGGAATGTCGTATTGGAAAACCCAATCGATGTCTGTAATATCCAAACCACGGGCCATCAAATCGGTGCACAACAAAACGGCTTTTTTCGATTTACGAAATGTGTCGATCTAAACATCAAAAATGACATCTCGTATTAGACTTCTTAACACACGATTTTTTGACGTTTCGAATATTTTCGCCGATGAACCGCCAAGAATTGTCGTTTGGTCTTCTGAATCAGATGCGGAAGAATGTCGTTGAAATAGTCAACGGCTGCCGAACTGCAAACAAAAACAAGAACCTTGGAGTTGGGGTTTTCGTTCAGAAAGTTAATCAAAGCCAAAAGTTTCTGATCGGCTGGAACGCACTGAAATGGAAGAATATTCGATAGAAATGCCACCCACTAACCGTGTAATAATTCTCGAGTTCTTTTGGTGCAACTTCTGTCTGAGTTTCTTGTTTGATGTCGTCCATTGATTCGCCGACTTTGATTGCTCCATCACTCGCCACATTAATACGAACAGGATTTCGTAGTCCGAATTTGAGTAGCTCCTCAACTTCTTTTGCTTGTGTTGCCGAGAACAAACCAGTGTGTCGTTGTTTTGGAATACAACTGAGGATTGTGCTCACACTAAACTGAACACTTAGAACCCATCTGTTTGTTGTTTACCTACCTGGTCTTAAACTCTTGGTCCGCAAAACGATCGGCTTCATCAACAATCAACATCTCAAGAGCCCGAAAACTTGGCTTCAAATGCGGGAATTTCGTGATCGTGTGCTCAAGTCGTACCGGGGTTCCAACAACAATACTAAACATCTAACATGGCAACAAACTTCCACTGAATCTTACCATTGTTTCTGGAACGCTTTCTCTTTTGTCACCTTCGTTCCACCGCCACCAATCAGTTTGATCACGTTGTAATCGAACTTTTCGGCCATCGGTCTAAGAACGTTCGATATTTGGGTGACCAGTTCACGACTTGGCGCCAAAATGATTGCCAGAACTTCACAACGATCGTCGTCAGCCTGAAAGAAACATACCAAACATAACTTCTCAATTCGACTTACTTTTGATCGTTTCGAATTCAGAATTTGAAGCATCGGTAAGAGATAGGCGAGAGTTTTACCTGAGCCAGTTGGCGCTTGGACGATACAATCAAATTTGTTCAGAAAATGTTTGATTGCTGTTTCCTACAATAAATCATAAGGTTTTCAGAATAATGATCCAAATTTATTGCAACACAAATCAAACACAAGTGAAAGCAAATGGAACTTTGTTGACTAGAGAGTTTTGTTAATTGCGTCTGTTGACTGGCTATTATGCTATGGCCTGTGGGATTAGTAAAATGAATCTGCTAAGTGGTTTTCTTTTTGTCGACCGTTTCTCGGCTCCACGGGAAACGAAACGGATTGGCCGGCCGCCAATCTCGCCAATCACGTTCGACGTGCAGTGGGTACTCGCGAACTCGGATTCTGCAGATTTTTGCGAGGAAGAACGCAGTCAAAAATGCGCCAACGACGACGCAAAAGGCGAACATGTAGAATGTCTCCTTAAACGAGCGATCAGATCAGCGACCAAACGACAAATCCGCCAACCTCGTCGAAGAGTTCGTTGAACGTGGGCAGCATCTGATTGATGTTGTGAACGATTTCAAGGGACCATGGACGCTTTTTTCGACCACCCATGTAGTAGTCACCCCAGTTGTAATCTGCTGACATTTCGCTAACAAAATGATTAATTTCGGCCATTTTAATCGCGAGAGGTAAACGCGCGCGTATTCGCGACTTTCAACTTAAATTTTCGGTGAGTAAGAAGAGTATCTATTGAACAGAAATGAACCGATAATAAGGCAAGAAGCATAATTTTAAAGGATAAAAACTAAAGCAAACCTGAACTGCGGTGAACTTCTTGAATCCGAGTGACTCGTTGACATGTTTGAACAGAACGGGATCCAACAAATCGACCACATTAGCGTCTTTGATCATTTCGTTTCTTTTAAGTTGGCCACTAGTTGTGAAAGAGCGGCCAGAAGCATTAAGAAACACAACTCTGAAGCAAAATGCCAAGTAGTCTGTGGTTGAAAACTCTCCAGTCGATTGCTCTTCACCTTTTGCCTAAACATTTCTATACGATAGAATCTCAATGTTAAGAAAGACTCAAATTTAGCTGCTTAACAATTTGACTGTGAAAGGCGATTAATTTCGTTTACATCGGACTTTGATTTGAATCTGACAAGTTCGGAGAGGTTGTACATAAAATTTTAATGAGATTGTCGTTTGTGCTCTTCAAGGTCGTCTACGGTATCCGTGCCACGGCATAGCAATCCATCTTCGAGAACCCCCGAATTGTGCCATCGCTCAAAACTTTTTACGATCCACTCGATACTCATCAAAGTTGGGAACTTTTAGGCGCGTCAATTCATTGACCTTCGCACTCGAAACTCTCGACGACGAAAATGATTGCACAGAAATCGAATATTCGCATCGGATGTCCCAGTATTGTTAATCCGCAGTTCTGCTCAATCTCGCGAGTATTACGTGATCGTTATGTAATTGAGTGACATTAAGATCTCCACTCAGCATTCGAAGTCCCTTGCCCGCGCGATGTTATCGATGTCACTACAAATCAACGGTCCGCTGTTGTGATGGGGCGCCAAATTCGATCGGCAAATTGCAAACAAAACCAATTGTACGCTTCGTCGATGTCTTTTGATTGAGTTGGACACGAAAAGAACTTCCGTTTGATGTAACGCAGACCTTCGATTGTCCATAAGCTCCGATTGATTCTGTCAGCCGACGATTTTAATCGCCAATGCCATTGACTTTCCGGTCGGCATCTCAAAGCTGGAAACGATCTCAATTTCTTAACGGCGATTTTGAGCGGCAAATTTTGCCAAAACGACCGTCGAAAATGCCGACAAATGACAGAAAACGGCGCGAATTTCAATTCGGCATCCGAAAATGCCAAAGTAGTCGAAAGGCACACCGGTTCTCAGACACTCCGGGACGTCCGAACAAACCGGCAAAACACTTTCGATGTCTCATTACAAAACCGGACATCAAAACGCGTTTGGGAAAGCAATTTGAACCGTAGGATGGAAACGAATATCGTTGTTTCCAGTGTTACGACTCAGACGTTTAAGCGCTGAAAGGCTTCGTATTCCGATAATCAATTGAGAATTTTTTGCGTTGAATGAGCGACGGTTTGATAAGAAATTTGAACGAAACTACGCGCGGAAATGTTTCGAACGTTCAAAACCCAACGGAACGACAGTAAAACCTTTGTGATTTTTGCGCGCCAATATCTTGCACCGGTCTCCTCTTCCCCGCCTTTTTTGCAGCATCGTGGCTTTGGGTCGGTACGCAAATGGCGCGCGAAAGCGCAGAGCACCGGACCCAAACTGAAGGCGATTGCTGCGTCGGGTTCGGTCGGTGTGATTTGCCAATGACTTCGAGCGGTTTTCATCCTTCGGAACACGACGTGAGCGATGACGTTTAGGTCAACGGAGGTCGGCTATTTACTGACGATTAGCCTAAAGCCATGAACTAGATGGATAAGCGGGAAAATGCGGCTGCCGAGGTTTTTGGACGCGCGATTCGAACCAAATGCGGACTTTTCCAGCCGATTGACATTTGGAATCACGAGCCAAATCTTTCTCATTTCAAACCGTTTTACACGTCTTGTTTCTCGATCGCTTCACTGTTGCAAGAGCTTGTATTTTCTCTCATGTATTTGGTTTTTCGTGCGCTTTCGATCGTCTTGTCGAGCTTATCACCACCACTTTTTCTGTCGTAACTGTGCTTTGATTACCGAGAAAGATCACTGGTTGCACATTTTCTGTTGATCTTTAAGACTTCATATCTAATTGATTTAGAACATAGCATTCGCTCGAATTGCAAGTGAAAGCATAAGCATCTGCAAGAGCGAATTTCGTCGAATTTGCAGTACGATATTCAATCAATACCAACAAACGAAATGATCCTTGAGGCACTTATGTAAAATTCAATTGGCGCGTTTTCAACGGTTTGAATCGTTCGTTGAAAACGCTCGTTTGTTTGCCGTACAACGCGGGAGTCTCCCGCCAAACTGGGCGGAGTGAACTGTTCAGTCTCGGCGAGACGGAGCGTTGAATGTCCGCCAAAAACTGACGCTGTCCAACCGCTTTTCGCTCTTGCGGGAATTTCAGCTGTTGGGCCGCAGCGGACAGCGTTCAATTCGCTTGTGCAGCAGATGTTTTGGCCGTAGGAAGTGGTCATCAGTCTGAGAAAAGAATTACATTCGTGACGCGCTCCTTACTGGGTCAATGTAACCTAATCGTAAATTCGATTTCAGTGCATCAATCCTTCTCAAACTTACTCATTTGGATTGATCTCACAAGATGACCACGACGTTAAAATCAATCAACGGAATTATTGCAGAATCGTCGCCCAAAGAAGACCGTAAAAGATGTAAGTTTATTGGTTTGTGACACAACATTAATTCGCTTATTTTGCAGCTCTTGCGTCACAACAATCCAACTTACCGTCTCAACGAGAATGCAGTCAAGAGACGGACGAAAGTGACAACGATTCTGGAGCAGCAAGTGGATCAACTCATTCGCGAAAAGAGAAGTCGCTCGGTATTCTCTGTGGTCGGTTTTTGGGTACGATGGGCCAAAACGTACGCAATGGAAGTGACATTCATTTGGAGACTGTGGCCAAAGAAATGAGTACCGAGAAACGGCGAATCTACGACATCGTCAACGTGATGGAGGCTCTCGAAGCAATGAGCAAAACGAACAAGTCGTATTATCGTTGGAATACACTGGCCGCCCTACCGCAACTCATGTACAACCTAAAGGTACTCAAAAATACTGTAATCGCTTATAACTTTTGCTTTCAGAAAGAAGCTGAAATGAGCGATTTGCCGCGTCGCATCAAAAATGTCGCAGATGCCATGTGCTCATTCACTGATTTGAGTGCCGGAAGTCGTGAAACTGTGAGCAGTCTAATGGACGAATCGAATGGAAGTTTAACAGATTCATCGGCTGATGGACGATGTACGGGTGAACTTGGACGAACCAAAAGCACTCTGACGGCGAGTTCACTTCGTGACAGAAACGGAAAAAACTCTCTTGCTCAACTGTGTCGTCGATTTCTGATGGTTTTGCTCTGCAATCCCGTAAGTCAACTCTCTGCGCAGGTTCATTGTTGGCTATGCTAATTAGTTTCTACGTTTTTGTAATTACGCAATCTTCTGGGGGAATAAAACAAAGTCTATGAACGGAAGCGTGTAATCCAAATGGACGATTAGGAATTGCCGGTTTCTGACCCTTGAATTGCATAATTCTCGTACGCACTTCTTCACTCCGAAATCTTACCGTAAGCTGGGCGGGAAGATCGTGGAAAACGAACGGCTATTAAGATTGAGATCGTCTTGTCGTAAAGAGCAAACGATTTGTCATTTCGATTGTGGTCGAACCGCAAAGTTTTTTCGAAGGTTTTATGTTGGATGGACGACGTTAGTGTTAAAAAAACTAAGCCAGCCAAGCAGGTGGTCTTTAGTCGTTGCTCGGCCTTGGAATGAATGAGAAAGTCGCGCTAGAATTTCTTTTCGAATATGCCAACGTAAAAGCTCAGATCTTTTTTTGGTTTTCAGAACATCATACAAGTCAATTGACCAATAATTAAAACGTACACTAACAAGCCCAACGAAACTACTCGTTTGGGTCATAAATCAAAGTTTATTGCTGACGAATGGACGTTAAACAACTGATGACTTGGTCTCATCATTTGTTCTGATTACGCAACCCCGTTGAAAAGCAGGAGTTATGTGCGTTAGGAGGTCAGTTGCGAGTCGCGTAATGAGAAAGTGCGTTTGTTTACATTGACAACTTGCGCCCATTCGAAACTGCCAATTGGAAGAATGATGAAGTGAAGAAAGTCGGCAGTAAATACGCAACGTATAGATGCAACATTCAATAAGCCACCTGGTCGATTAGCGCTGCTTGACCTACTTGAAACTTGACTACTCAAATTGCAGGATGACGATCGCAAAGTTAGTCTCGACGTTGCAAGCACCGTTCTGATCAAAGAGCCAGAAAGCGAAGGCTATGATCCACCGAGTCGAAGTGAGTTAATAGGATGAAGAATAATTCACGATTATTATTTAGGCCGATGTCGACGTTTATATGACATTGCGAATGTACTTGTCGCTATGAAGCTCATCAAAAAAGTGCCATATTTTTTTGGTACAAAGAAGATTCCACTCTTTCATTACTGCGGACCTGAACCCAGTGGTAAGTATAGATCGTGAGACAATGAGAAAAAAATGTTTTAGAAACCCGAGAAGAAGCATTAAACAGCATGGCTGAATTTGTTGAACGTAGTCAATTGGCAACACCAATAGATGCGACGTGGATTGCAATTTTTGGAAAAGTCTCACAACCTGATTCAGAAGTTGTTTTTCGGCCGCTGCACAATAAAACAATTCGACCGAATTCATGCTCTGGCGCTCATCAGACAAACTCTTCAATCGTCCATCCACCATTGCCTTTGTTTTCTAAACAATCAGTTGAACCACCAAAATTGCCAAATCAACGTCGGGTATTAGGCGAATTGCATCCAATCAAAACCGCTCGACTTGTCTCCGGTATTAACTCAAACTTGCATCCTTCTTTTTCTATTCCACAACTCGGCAAACAACCGATCAAACGAAAATATGATCACGTTTTGCAAATGGCGGCAAGTGAGTCAATCATGGGCGGCGATTGTCCATCGACTGAACAGCCAGAAGCCGAAAACGATGAAAACTCATTACCGAAACCCAAACCTCGGGTAAGTTGTATCCAGCATTCATCTTCACATACTTCTTTAGGTGGGCCACACCCCGAGTACCTACGAAAATCGATCAATTTCCGAATTCGAACCAGCAAACAAACGACCAGCCCAATCAAGAAACACATCGTTTGATCCTCAAGCTCCGCTCTTATCTCAGTTCTCTTATCTTTCTTCCTGTTTCCCAAATATTGTAAGTTCGTCTGATAAGCACAATGATAGTTATTTGTTTTCAGCCTCCACTTTTCAACTACAATTCCTCCAACAACGCGTTGAACTACTTTGCTACTGCTGTTCAAATCGAAAACCTACGTCAACTTTTGAATGAACAACAACAACCGACCGTTTCGTCTGCGCAAAATCTCTTCGACATCAAATCCACAGCATTCAAACCATTTCAATCGTCAGGCTCACAAAATCGGTAGGTTACACAGATTTCGAACAGTCAATCAGCCAAATCATCTCTCGTATCTCGTCATTTTTCATTCTCGGCATTCGCTTTTGAATGTCGATGACAAGTCGCGAGAATGAGGAAAAAATGGGCGCGCGCAAATCGGCAATTTTTCATGCGCTTCATCTCACATGTTTTGTTTTCTCGACCAAAAGTGCCACGGCATTGAACATCAAATCGTTTTCGGGATCGACGTTTGATCTCGAGCGGCAAACAAAAGACGCAAAAAAGAAGACCGCGGATGAGCCGCGTCGACCCCAATGCGTCGAAAACATTACCTGCCGAATCAAAAGAATCGTTGTTGCGCATTCATTTCATGTTACACGATCTCGTCTCGATCGTGGATTACTCGCTCTAATGTAAACACGATACGCAGCAACAGTTCGACCACCTTCCAAGTCCCTTGTTGCTACAGTATCCGATCTTCGACAACACCACTTATGCGGAAGGTTGTTGTGCAACCAAATAAACGCCATAAAAGAAAGGCGTCGTTGTTGACCGGCCATTTTCTTTTTGTTGCCGCAAATCCCGCATCTTCTGCGCAGTAGGTGCGCGTCGCTCTTGCGAGATCCCACTGTGAACGGCAGTTGGCGCGCGCAAATCCCGGCGCTTTCGATCTAATTAGACGAAAAGGGCGCCAATTCCCGTTAAATGAGTTTCCAGCTGCAACGAAATGGAAAATGAAAAGCCCGTCAATCATAATCGGACGTTAATTTCAAATAAAAATTACGCAAAAAGAAGACGTCAAACTAATTGCTTGAGTTTTAGGTGAACTTGACGTCACATTTCCGGATTCATGGTCAAATGAACAAAACGGGAAACCCACTTATTGTCGTTATCTTTTTTAGTTACTAATTCTTAATGAACATTAAATTCGTTAACTAGTTCATGTTATGATCCTTAATTACTGTCACACTTGGTCATCTTCTTTTGTACAAACGTGTGTCAAGACTTTTGATAATTTTTTAGCCAAATCGAATGAACAGTTTTTGAAACAAGCTTAAGACACTAAGTTCGATATTCACATTAGCAATGCAAAATTGGAGAGTCGGGAGAAACTTTAATTTCCGATCATTTTGGAGTTCGAGATGGTCGACTTGTCTTCGCCACCCAACGGTCGAATTATCGGATTCCGTTTTTGTCTTCGCAGTCAATTATCGATTTTATCTTCAAGCAAACGATCGTCATCTGACGCTTCAAGCCAATGCCTTGTTCATCCGCCGCCGTTTTGGTCCGATTTGGAGTTGAAATCGTCTGCAAGTGAATCGACAACTTTGAAGTCGGACGGCATTCATTCGCCGTTCAGTGAGTGGTGCGGAGGAAGTTCGTCCACTGAAAGTGAGTCAGATGTTCATTTATTGTGCCAACTTGTGTTTTCCGGTGCTAAACAGAGCACTTCGAGTGTGCTCAATGAAATGGAAAAGTCGATGAATGAAACGGCAAAGACTTCTTCAGAAAAGGGTGCGAAACCTCGTCGCCGTCGTTCTGCACGTGCTTTGATTTCTGATAAGAATTCGCGCAAGAAATCTTTGGAAGCATTACATCGTTCCATGGATCGTGGTAAGAAGAAGGTTCATAGAATCATAATCCTTGAATTAGAACAATCAAGTACTGCTACGAATGTAAAATCGTCGAAATCAACGATCAGCTCGGCAACTGCTTTCGAATGGGTTAATATGTCGAGCAACAAAAAGCCAACGTTCACAAGTACTCCGGACATCAGTACCGTCAATTCGTTGTCGACGAGTGATGGAGAGAACGGTCGTTTGTTGCTTCGTCAAATTCGTCGAAACAACTCGTGATTTGTTCTTTATGTTGGTAGAATTTCGTTTAGAAAATAAACATTAGTCAAGAGTGTTGAATCATAACGTTGTGCCGTTTTGACCTTTCGATCGACCAACTAATTGCTTTCGTAATGAACCACAAACGGCTGACAAGTTCAGTTGTTTTGAAGCAGATTCTGTCACCCTTCAATGATCGTTATGGCCGTTTGACGTGTATCAGTTCCACCACAAATGTTTTTCTTTTTTCACTGACTGCCAACTCACAATTTTGCTCACGGTCACGAACAATTTCCGACTCGTGTCCGTCAAATGAAATCGAAAGTTCTCGCCATTGTGCTCGATCATGAGACTTTCAAATTTTCTTACCGTACTCTCGATATACACCGTCTCCTTGGGGTTTTCGGATACGCGATCTGATCATCGTCTTTCCGAGCTTCCCGGTTGGAACGAAGGCGAACTTCCAAGCGCCCAATTCACCGGGTATTTGGATGCCGATTATGGACGCTATTTCTTCTACTGGTTTGTTGAATCGGAACATGATCCTGCAAATGGCCCATTGATTTTTTGGTTTGTTGGCTTCAGCTCACAATAAATAGAAATTAGTTTAGGTTTTCAGGTCAGTGATCATTCCATTTTCTGAGATTCTACATCAGTAGAAGTTGGGGTAATGATAACATTAGGGTTAAAAGCAATAAAAGAAACAAGATTGAAAATCGTTTTAGGCGGTCCGGTTAGTATTCGGAATGTTTTGGCGCATAGAAATCATTTAGGGTTGTTCATCGTTGGAAACATTGTTTAATGGTAATGGTCCTTTTTTGGCAAACGATGATGGAACTCTACGGAAGAATGAACACAGCTGGACAAAAGTAATTTGCCTTAAAATATTCGACGCTATTTTGAGTTTAGTTCGCTTCAATCGTCTATCTCAACTCTCCAGACGCCATCGGTTTCTCTTATGCTCTGAACGAGAGCAACAACATTGGACCTCATCCTCACTTCAGCGACAACGGTGTAAGTCAATCAACGGTTACCATCTTACCAGCCATTTAGACCGCAATTGGAAACTACCGAGCTATTCAGTCGTTTTTTAAGATCCACCAAAACTTCTCTCGAAATTCCCTTTATCTTTTTAGCGAGTCGTACGGTGGTTTGTTCACGACGAGTTTGTCAGAAAAATTGATTGAAGATGGAAACATTAATCTAAAGGTTAATGCGAAAATTGGATTTTTCGAACTCTTTTTAGGGACTTGGAATTGCAAACGGCGTGATAGACGAAGACATCGATTTGATTTCAAAACTGAAGTTTTTTTATTATCACGGATTCATTGACGACCTGAGAATATCGATGGTTTATGAGAAATGTGGGAAGGTTGAAGAGATTGACGATAAGACTCGTTTTTGTTACATCAGTCAAGTCTATGAAATGCAGCAAAATTTGGAGAACGTTAATTTATACAATGTTTACGACAAGTGCCACAAGAATGCTGTGATTTCAAAGACAAGTGGACATCATGAAGATTATGTTTAGAACCCAACAATGCGATGTTTACCGACCAGCAATGCAACCGTGTACTTGAATCATCCGGATGTTCAAAAAGCAATTGGAGTCTCTTCGAAGGCCATCACAAATTGGACTGTTTGTGAAAAGTAAAGTCATTGCATGCTTTTCCGATTGAACAATCCTTTTCAGATCAATTTATCCGGTGGGAGTCTACGAAAGACCTTTTACAGCTCACATGGCACCTTATTATCGATTGTACTACCAACAAATCCGCAGCGCTCAACCGTTCTTGAAGAAAGCCATAGAAAAGAATATCGATGTTCTGCTCTATTACGGTACGTTTAAAGTCCTAACAACATGTGTTTGATCGATGTTCTACAGGGGATAGCGATGCCATTTGTCCGTTTTTGACGGCTCAATCCGTGGCTGAAAAAATTGGGCAAAATCGATCGACGAAACGCCCGTGGCCAAGTCGTGACCAAATTTACGGATTCATCACTTCCTTTGATCATCTTTATTTTGCAACGATTATCGGAGGCAGTCACGTTGTTTCGAATTCTCGACCGGCAGAAACAACCGTATTAATCGAAGCCTTTCTCAACAGAACACTTAACGTCGATCATGAAAAAGAAGACAAATAAAACGATATTCTTAAAATACACTACTTTGACTAATAAACCTATTACTCAAAAAAACTACTTGCTATCAGAAATCATGTTATCGGTCTTAAACGGATTATATACAAAGAGAGAATGTGGCTTAAAGACTAGATGTTAACAACGACTTGGGATCTTGATTGTCAATGAGCAAAATGATTATGGAGAACGGGAATTCGCATGTGAGATTAGAAGATTCTGATTCAGATATCATCGATTTTGATGGGTGAGTTTTTTTGAGAAAGGTTGTTGTTTAGCTTTTGCTTTAGGGAAATTACATCAGACTCGGAATCCTCGTCGCAGGAAAACGATCAAAATGCACATCAAACAGAAGCTAACGGTCACATTTCCGAAGAACTGAACGAGTCTGATGTCGAATCGGTAGCCACCACAGCAAGTGCCAATTTTAATGCAAAAGAAGAGCAAAATGTAGAAGACGAGAAAATGGATGTCGATGAAGAAGAAACAAGGTCATTTAAAGTTCTGGGAGTTCAAGAATTTGTCGAGAAGAAAAACTTGTTGTAAGTTCATTTTCACGTTTTGTACATGAGCTATTGGAGTTTAGATCAATTCCCGAGTGGGCTGCAAAACCAATCACTTTTTCGGCAAAAATCGACTCTCGAACAGGCGATGGAATCTCCGTATTCAAGGGTTTGGATCAAGGACTTTTCGAATCGCTGAGTAAAGAGCTGAGTGTTTGGTTTCCGGTACAACTTGCCGTTCTTCCGTTGCTCCTTAATCCGCCGACACTCTTGCCTCCACGAGATGTTGCAATTAGTGCACCAACGGGAAGTGGAAAGACTCTCTGCTACTTAATACCAGTTCTCAATCATCTTTGCGTGCAACCAGTTGATCATTTGTCTGCTTTGATTGTTGCTCCAACAAGATCACTAGTCCAACAAATTGCTGCCGTAAGTTGACGTTTCATTTTCAAATTGCATACGTGAATTCAGGAGTTTGCCAAATACAACGTTTCGAAAGCACAAATCGTTGTTCTGAACGAGTTTCTATCGTACGAACAAGAGAGACGAGTGCTTTTTCCTGATGGATCAAAGAAATCAAACGTCAACGTGATCATTTCAACACCACAACGTTTAGTCGAACATTTGATCGATGGAACGAAACAAATCGATTTGACCAAACTACGATATTTAGTCGTCGACGAAGCGGACTCGCTAAAGTTTGTACGAGAAGAATGGTTGGAGTTGGTTGAACGATTAGCGAATTGTAAGTTGAAAAGTTGAAATAACTTCTAACAATCATTTTGCAGACCAGTGTTTACATACGATGAGTTACGGCAGTTTGGTTGCCCACGACAAAAACACTCGTCTTCAGAAGATTCTTGTCTCGGCAACTTTGTCGCTGGAAGCGGACAAACTCCACATTTGGTCGTTGAGATGCCCTCGACTGTTTCGTGCAAATGTTAGTTCGGTGATTGAAAAGCGAAACGCGATAGAAGACGAAGAGAAAATGGAAATGGACAATAAGAAGGATGTCCGACCAATCAATGACTCAGATCGTTTAACTTTGCCAGAGGGAATGAGACACGAAGTGGTTAGCAAACGCAGAGTTTGTTGTTAATCTACCTTCTTAATTTAGAAGATTTGTCAGGCCGAGTACAAACCGCTTTTCGTTTACAGCTATTTGGCTAAGAATCCAAATTGGAGACGATCTTTGATTTTTGTTAACAACCTGTAGGTTTAATACTCGATGTTTATTGTTTATTTTCTGTTCAGTACCGATTCCAGACGTCTGTTCATATTACTCAAACATCTTCTGGAAAAAGAAAGACAAATTCTGGAGTTCTCAACAAACACCTACGGAACACGACGATTAAAGATCCTCAAAAAACTGAAAAATCAAGAGGTGAAACGATGAATAAACACGAAATGTAAACTTGTTGTTTTAGGATTACATTGCAATTTGCACGGATTCTGTTGGTCGAGGAATCGACTTCAGTGTTGCTGCAGTCTTCAATTACAATCTTCCTCGTGATGCCCAAACTTTCGTACATCGAGCCGGTCGAACGGCACGAGCCGGACAAAATGGAACGGTCATCTCTTTGGCAACAAAAGAAGAAGTTTGTTAATTTGATTTGCTCAAGTTGATATTCCTTTTTAGAAGCTATTGTTCAAGAAGAATTTGATGTCCGTTGGGGTTTACGATTCGGTGGTCGAAAATCGCGAACGGGAAACCGCGTTTGTTGAAGAGTATCGAGAAAAGTATCAACAAGCACTGACGGCGCTGAAAAAGGAATTGGAAACTGTTCGGCAGAGTGTTCGACGGAAATAGTATCCCGTTATTGTTGTTGTTGTTTTTGTTGTTGTTTATTAAATCCTCTAAACATTTAAGTTACAACGAGTTAAAAGTTTCAATAGTTGAGCATTTCGATTGGTAACCAGCGACCGGATTCGAAGTAAAATGAGCCAATAGTTTTGATTATGGTAATGGAAGTGAAATGGCGTATTGAACTACGTTGCTCCTCCTCGAGAATTCAACTGTGCATAGATAAGAATACCGATGTCTCTGTGACCGTTTTCGACAGCAATCGACAACGCCGTTTGATCGTCGCAATCCGTCAATGAGCAATCAATTGACGGTTGTTGCAGCAGAAGTTTGACCAAATCTTTATGTCCGTGCTCGGAAGCACACATGAGCGCTGTAGATCCGTCAATGTCCTAGAATTACGAGTATGCTTCTTTTTTCAAGCTTCGAACAAACCTGCATGTTCACATCTGCACCGCAGTTAAGCAAAAGTTTTGTCGTTTCAACACGACCATGAGAACAAGCGAGCATCAAAGCGGTTTGTCCATGCTAAATGTTGTCGATTAGGTTGATGTTTATCATATAAATTGCTCACATAAACAGCCTTTGCATTCACGTTTCCACGTTCGAACAAACGTTGTACGATCGCTGCTTCAGTTTCATTTTTGATTGTGCACAAAGCAGCGAGCATAACCGGTGACTGAAATCAAGTATAGAAACTGCTACTCAATTCAACTTGCTTACGTATCCGGCTTTATTCGTCTCATCGACTCGGCAAACCTTGCAATCTAGCAGCGCACTGATGGCTTCAAAGTTGTCGTCACTTGCGGCGAAATGAAGAGCCGTGTTTCCCTTTAATGTGAAATAATGTCGGCGTTATTAACTAAACACGTACATTGTTGTCGACGGTATTAACTACCATCTCTAGAAATTCTGGTCCAACATTCTCAAGTGTCTCAATGAAACGTTCGATGCTGTGGGCATTTGCGGCTTTTCGAGTTGTGATCTTTAGCCATTCGTGTTCAGTGTATTTGCTTGCCCAATCCTAAAAACAAACGATTTCAAGAGTCACAACTTCTATTTTACCGCCGAGTGCATTTGATCATCTTTGTTTTCTCGTAAATGACGATTCAATGTGGCAAGAGCTTCTTTTAACGGCGGACTGATTTCAAATTGAGCTGCTGAGTCTTCATCGTTGCTATCCAAGTCGGAAGTTAGAGATGAGTTCGACGATGACAACGGATCATTCGGATCGATCGGATGCGTTTCTTCATCGTCATCGCTATAATCCTCCGGTGGTTGGGCAACTGATGAATCCGAAGCGAAGTTGGGATATTGGTGATGCCTGAATCGACGGGTACCACGCCACGAAGGTACGTACTGCAATTCAGATCGAAGAGGAGTCAATTTGTCGGCTTCCTCAGCTGCTTCATCGGCTGTTTCCGCTTGTTCGGATACGGCGCTTGCGAATTTCGTGAATTTCGGTCGTGGAATACGCGCAGGAACTGGGTCGGGAAACTGCGATGGATGAGACACGAACTTCTTCAAAACAACCATTTCAGTTAGAGCCTTTTCGGGATCAGGTGTCGACGGTTCCGCACTGCTCTTTTCCTAAATACAACAAATACAACTGACAAATGAAACACGATCCGATTGACGCGGAGTCGTGAATTGAGAAAACAAAACAGCTAATGTTGTGCTCTTTCGATCACTTTAAAGTACACAAAACACTAACCGTTGTTGTATGCTTATCAAGAATGTAATCCAAATCGTGAGCTTTCGATTTGTCCACTCGGTACGATCGATTAGCTGCGGATTCACGTTGAAAAGCGGCACCCGGTCGATTCGGTTCGGTTAGAAGTTTGCGAATGGCTTCGGTTCGTGAGCTGAAAGGTTTTGGTTTGTCAATTTGTCTTCGTGACTTCTTACGGATCCAGTTGTCGTTGTCCGTCCGAAAGATTTGCATCAAGACAAATGACTGTTTGAGCATCGGTATTCAACGAGAATCGATCCGGATCGAAACTCGCCAACTGTTCGAGATTCGCGAGCATTTCACGTTCATCGTCGTCGAACGATCGGTCGTCCGATCGATTTGATTGCAGCGAACGAGTGTCTTCGGATTTTTGGACTTTGATTTTGTCGAATTGCGGTGAAATGGAGCGCAATTGAGTTGGTGGACTGATTCGTTCAACATCCAAGTGCTCTTCCTCTTCTCTTCGATCGCTGTCAAAATCCAATGGCTCGATCAGTTCCAAGCCTTCGTCAGGATCGGATGATGAGTCCGTTGATTTTGCAGTTGTCGTTAGAAGTTGACGAACTGGCGACTTTTGCAATTGATCATCATCCTGAGTATACGTTAAACTGGAGAGTTGGAGTGGACTTACACGAATCTTCTCGTAATGCTCGTGTGCCGCATCAACAGGCTGTCGATCGCATTTTGAGCAAGTGATTAGAATGAACTCTCCAGCTTCCTCCTCTTCAGTTTCCGTCTTTTTGTCCACACTCTTTCGTTCAGCCTTTTCTGCTCGCATTAACGCTCGAACCTAGAACATCAAACTAGTCAATAGACGTTTACTCTACTACCTCTTCCATAATCCAATCGTTTACAGTTTGAGTTTCATTCTCCATTGTTACTATTTTCGGTGTTTCGATCTTATCGGTTTGAGTTTGCGTAGTGGTTAAAATTGGACGACACAAAGTTGAAGCATCGACGATTTTCGGAGGTTTGGTTGACGTTCCTACTTCTTGAAGTTCTTTTTTTTTAAAAGCTAAATGGTTGTTGAACAATGAGCATTTTCTGAACTCACTTTTGGGATCAATTGGTTCTTGAGATTCGGGCTCATGTCCGATGCAGTATTGGAATTCAAATGAAAGCGGAAATTTTTTAATTGGTTGTTCAAGATCGACGGTATCAAGTGCAACAGAATTAACGTCTCGAGCTATTGTTTCGATTCCGATATTCTAAATTGCGTACTTTTGCTGATCTTTACATTAGCAACCACAAACCTTTGAGTATACGCGATTCGTTTGACTTTCGTTGTGAACCGATGAAATGACTTTGACCTTCGGTGGTGGAATCGGCGGTGTTTGGGTTGGAGAATCACGTAATTTACGAATTGGCATTGAGGGAACATAGGGGGGTGTTTGTGTTTCGACGGTTGATGGACGATGGACTGGAAGTTCGCTTTGTTCCTGAAAAAGCAAATTGATTTACGTTTGTGTTCAAATGTTTTACCTTTGAATAGATGGCCGTGTCCAACATTCCAGTGGGCGATAATGAGCGGCTTTCGTCCAAACCACGTGATCTTTTCACTGAAGCAAAGGAGTCAAAGAGCGGACTGCCGGTGCTTCCTCTTCCAATGCCACCAAGACGTGAACGGTAAGGAATTGAACGTGGATAGGAATCAGAGTTTGTATCCGAGTACTGGGGTCGGAAATAAGTTCGGCTATGCAAATTGGACGATCGAAGTAGATTCGGCGAGGCGGAAGAAGTTTCGGGATCTGGAGATAGAACTCGATTTCTTCGACCGCCATCGAAGTATCGACGCGGCAACGGCGGTTTATCGGCCGAAGTTCCAGAAGTGGTCGTTGAAGCAAACGGATTTCGAGGTGTGCTCGTGGTTGTGTTATAAATTGGATCAACTCGGCTGATTTGACTGACGGGCGTTCGATTCGTTAGTTTAGCTAATGATTGACCAATCGCCGTGTAATATGCTGAAAACACGTTCGTTAACTGGAAATTCCTCTTCAACACAACTTTTCTGGACGGGCGAAGTTGGAGCAGAAGTGACATTCCGCCGAAAAGATGGAAGTTGGCGGTTTCGATTGTCCCCAAAAATTTGTTGGACTTCCAGTTCTGCAGAAACAGTGAGTGGTGTTTTCTCTCGGTACTCATGATCCCGATAACCGCTATCTAACGGAGAATAAACGGCATGCATGTCGACCAACGGCATCTGAGGCAAATGACGAGGCACAGCGTTGATGTGATTTGGTCGTTGAATTGGATCATGGGATGGCACGATAGGAGACCATTCAATATGTTTACTAGAGACATGCTTCGGAGGTAAGGTTGATACTCCGTTAGTTAAATTGTTTGTTCCATTAGTCAATGTGCCGCCACTATTGATCGGAGTTGGATTGTACGCTATTTCATTGAGATCGTTGACCACATCGCTTAGTGATTTTCTAGAAGTTTCTGATTGAGTTTCATTTTCAATCAACTTACTTGCTAAGACTTTGAAATGCGCTTGCAGATTCCGAGTGTCCATTCGATAGACGTGAACGTTTCAACTCTTCGGGCGTGAAGATTGGGGTTTGACGGCGCTAAAATCGAGCAAAATGATCAGAAAGTTTGCGTGAACATACACTCTGAAACGTTGAGTCTGCAGTCTTACGTCCCGATGCAGTATCTGTAGCAAACGAAACGAAGTCAAGATCGATGTGATAGCCAAACGGGCAGCAATTGCATTTGTCAGAGGCGATTGGAACGACGGGAATCGAGCCGTCTACTCGTTTGGTCGGATTGGGAAGTCTCATGACCGCGAGCAACAGTTGAATCCAAAAGCTCGATGGATTTACATTGTGCTCTAAAGCGAACGATTGGAAGTTTTGTTAATCAACAAACGTAAAGAAAACGGATAACCGCGCTGCGAAAGAAAAGTCGACGGAAATCACAAAACCGCGCGTATTCTCGACGACGACAAATCGGGCAGTAAAATCGGTAATGCGGGAGTTGTGTCCGACTTGCGGTCTTCTTTTGCGTTAACAGTTGGAAAGCGGTTAGTAGAAGCGAACAATTCACGTATAAAAACCTCTACAGCGCGGTCGAGTTCTTATGGTCAAAAGAAATGCGCATTCCAAAAAGCGTCTCGCGTTCGAGCGTGCGTCCACAGCGTGGTCGTATTGTTCGCGCATTTGACTATCAATTTCGGACCAGGAAAGTTGCAATCAAACATTTTGAAAGCAAAAAAAGACTCAGATCGTAAGCTCTCAATGCGGGATACCACGAAAACGTCTTAAATGGTTGGATCTGCGCATCACGACTTTTCGGAATACCAATTGGGCAAATCGTTTCGTCAGTTTCCTGTTGCAAACTAAACGCGCAATTACGTCGCTTCTTCCACTATTGAAAGACTCAATTCCCGACCCAAACTTTTCGTTATGCGAAGGGATACAAGTGATTTGCATGTTATCCGAACACTTTAAAGCCGTCAACCGATTAAGCGATCGCAATTGAATGGCAATAAGTGGAAAATGTTTTCTACGAATTGAAGTTCAATTCCGATGAGAACAACGAAGTGTCCAGAGAACGATGTTAACCAATAAAGCCTCTGTGTAATAGACATAGTTCTTTCGTTTTAGTTGAAATCAACAGCTATCTTACAGTGGACCCCATTTAATGAGGTCCTAGAATGTACAGACATTCAGATGAGAAAATGATCCTCAAAGTGAAACAACCGGCTAACTCGAAGTGCGAAGCGTGTGCACGTGTAACTAATCGGACCGATAATGTAAAACAAATTATTGCAACAGTCGCCATCTGAACAGACGGACATTTGTAAGACACGAGAAATGAGCGCAATGCGATTTGACGCACCTGTGGACGTCCGCGCGCAATCGACACCGTTCGGACATCGAAATAACTTTACACCACGCTTTGAGATCGCCAACATGTTACGGTGAATGGACGGGAATCACAATCGATGGTTATTACAAACAAAAGAATGATAAGCGTTCAGGAAACGTCGAGTTCCTGACCCACTGTTTGCACACTTTGCGATTGGTGGCGATGCGCAAAGTGCGACAAAATAATCGGATTTCCGCTTCAAATCGGAGGTCGTCAAACTTCTTCCTTCTCCTCTTTCGTCCGGTCATTTTCAACGAGAAATGGATATTGGGTTTACAGATGTGTGAAGTCATAAGCACGTGGACTTCGATTGTGCGCGCAAGAATACACGATGAGTAAGTGCGGGGCAAGACGGTCATTTCCTATTCTTCTCATCAGCGAACACGCAATTCCGATGACTGAAAATGAAATAACATTCATTTTCCAGAAGTCGGGAATCATCTTCACACCATCGGCGTAATCCATCGGCTTCGATGACAAAACGCGGACGAAACCCGATCGACAAACCGCGCGCCGACAGGTTTTAAAGGCGACGCTGATTTCCTTCATCCATCGTATTTCTTTGAGATGTCAACGTGGAGATTAATTCAATTCCAAATGAAGCGAATGGAAAGAAAAAACCGGGCCCACTTCTTCATTTCGTCTCAAAACCTTTGAATTCGCATTCCGTACCCTCGAATTAAAACCATTGGCTGAACGTTCGAATTTCGATCAAAAATCTACGAAACGGGCGGTTGAATGGACATCGAGAGTGCAGAAAAAACAACAACTCGCTAATTGCTTTTCATGGTCATTCAACGTGGTCGTTAATTGTCGTCGAGAGTGCTGATAAGCAACGGACGAAGAGGAATGTCGAGTTAAGATGATCACTTGTGACTAATGGAGCGTATAGTGGAACGGAAATCACAAGTTCGAAAGCGACGAGATCCACAAACTCTGTGCTGCTCCCCCCTTTCTTCCGAACATCAAACCAAATTTTATTATCGTTTATCATCGTGAAGCGAAGAGACCAAATACGCGGTTTTATTCGTTTTCGCAAACGAACAGCCGAGATGTAACCACGAAACCATTCGCTCCGTTGAGTTTCCAATTTTTGTTGTTTGACTTCTTTGAGTCATCCGATGAAACTGAAGATCTGTGGTGGCAGTCAAGCGATTCGCGCACACGTCAACCGGAAGCCTTGGTGTTTGGCAATTCGAAGTGCCATCGTCTCTACATTCTCTTGGTTCCAACAATAATAAGACAAAAGTGAAAGAACAACTTTTATAAACTGAAATGCTTAAACAAAAATAGGAATTGTAGAGATTTAAAGAAGGCATAAAAGAAAGTTTATTTGTTATAATTTAATCACGGCTTAATTTTTAGATTAAAAAAAGTGTGCGTGAGAAACAAATTACAGTTTAACTCCAATACTTGATGTTAAGTTTAGCTGATAATTTCTTAGACAGCTCAATGGCATACGCGGATTCTTGTTCAGAATTGCGTTGCTCTTGTCGGCTACTTGATGTATTCGTCGAGGCATCATCGACTCCTCCATGACTGCAATTCATGAATCAGCGGATGAAAAGAGGATTGTTAACTTACACGTCGTAACAGAGATTGTTTCGTCCTCGTTTGGCAACTGCACCAGCATGATACCTGAAAACAATACTAAGCTGCGCACAAATCTTCGAACTTACAAAAATGCCGGAACACTCACGGTTCCCAAAACGGCGCCGTGGAGATGGCAAAGAGCGAAGGTCAAGTTTTGCAGCTCTTTCGAATCCATTCGCTTCTTCTGTGGATGCTCATCGGCAACCACGGTGTAGACAGTCGGTCGTGCAGTGCCAATGATGCCGCGCTGTAATTGGAAACCAATTCGATCAGCATGAAAGAATTGATTACCTGCGCAACAAGAACAAATTGCTCCATCTTTGGCGAAACAATGTCTTTGGCTACCAACGTTCCAGGACGAACATTCTTGTCCGCATCGGAGATGCGACCGTTTGGTCCCGGACGAGCTTGTTCCGTCGAAAAGATGCGAGTGTTGTTCTTTTGGCAGACGACAATAGTGAAGCCAATCGGGCGGAAATCAGTATTCATGCTCGCAACCGTTTCGATCGCCTTCTTGATGTAGAGCTTCTCTAACGCCGTGATATGACGAAACTCGGCATCCGAGACACCAGCACGATAAACGACAATGTGAGTCGGCCATTTCTTTTGAAGCGAACGATTCTTGTAGTCAACGATTGCTTGACCAACAGCTTTCTCCAACTTTTGAACAATCGTTTCACGAGCAGTTTGGTAGAAGTAATTGCCGTTCATCGACAATTGCTCGTTGTAGTTGTAACAAATCTGAAATCATAATTCGAATTGCTTGCCAATTAATTCCAATCACTTACGCCAACAACGCTCGGCAAACTCGACGTGTTGCCACCTTGTGGTGCTCCTCCATGGGATAAATCAATTCCGATAAAAAGACGTCCACCAATCCAATCTTTTTGCCTGAAATCGAAATTTCAGTTGTGTTCATCGACGATCAGAAAACATACAAGACATCCTTTGAAAGAGTCGAGTTGGCATTTCCGAAGTTTCTCGAAGTTTGAATAGTGAAATTGGTGCCACCTGAAATACTCGAATTTAAGCAAAACAACATCTTTGTCCAATTGTCGAAACGATGCACAGAAAATAAACACAATTGAACTACTCCTGCGGCATTCAAATTAATTGAATGATACGTAGAATTCGGAACACAGTTATTTGATGGTTAAAAGAAAATCGATTTCATGCAAAAAGATTCGCTCATCAAAGACGAAGATAAGGTTGATCGACAAAGAGCTGATGCTTATATTCAGCGCATAACTGTGCCGATGTTTCCGACTTCATAATGTGAGAGTGGTCACGAAAGGTGTAGAGACGATTATGCAAAAATTAAAGCGCTATTACAAGACCGAATGTAGCTTGGAATCGATTACAAATGACGTTCGACAGCAAAAAGAATTTGCCATCAAATGCAAAGAATATGCTGCCGATAGTTGGATCAAGAGTAGTCAAAACAATGTTGATCCACACAAAGCAAATTAGCATCGGATATGAGCAATTTTACATTTCATGTTCACAATATTCTAATAAAAACAAACACCTACCTAGTTTTTCATTCGTCTTCATTGAAACCTAGAAATAAACAAAGCATAAGGATCTACTGGACATTCCAACAACTCACGTTTTCTAAGGTAATTCTCTAAAAGACAATAATCATTGGTCGGCAACTGGGCATTCTCTTACTTGGTTTTTACGAACAATGTTGAAGACTGTTTGACTCCAAATATGTTGTGTAACAATTCGACTCTCGATTTCGAAGTGCTAAAATCAAGAGAATTAGTTGCATTTTGTTGTTTTGAATTCTCACCTTCATAGCGTTGTGAATCGGGTCCATTTTGTCTTTGGTAACAACCATCAAGAATGAAACTTTCTCTTGCGATGCTAACATCTTGATTCTATCAAAGTTCGATTCCGTAGACATAAATGGTTTATTGGTAATTCGTGTGCCGCGAGATTCCAAGTTACGAACAAATGTTCGAACAAACTCTCTGAAAACACATCAGTTAATATGAGTCTAATTAAAAGTGAACATACTCCAACACATTATTGTCGGTAGAACGATAGTAGTTTATCAACATCCAACTCTTCGCTTCACCCGAGACCAAGTAGCGACGGTTTTGAGGTGGACGCCATTGCAATCGATTGCTATGATCAGGTTCTTCGATGGTACGATCGCGGAAAACCAAAGCTGGCGGATGCAAAATCTCAGCCGTAGTCTTGATCGAATCCGATTCCATTTGAAATCCGAATTTACGAGCATATGGATTCGATGCAGTTAAGAACGCGTGTTTGTTCATTTCCGCGATCGTATCTTGCATAGTTTTGGGATCCATACGAGCGACCTTGATCATTTGTTCTTGCTGCAAATATTCAAGTTGATTTGATGTATAAAGCTTAATTAGGACTTACAAATTTGCCGTCCATTTTTTGCAATGGTAAACGTTGGCCACCCAAGATCGTCAAAACATCAATTGGATAGAAGTTCATCGTTTTCTTGCCTTCACGATCTTTGGTCTTTTGAATGATTCCCGGACAACCGCCGCAGCTAATGCGAAGACGATACTTTTCTTCCATGTAATCAACCACGGCAAGACGTTTGCTTTTAACCACGTTGCCATCTGTATCGCGAATCTCTTGCGCGAAGATCACTTCCTTAATCGGCTTGTCGTCGACACCATCGCAGATAAACATTCGATTGGATGCCAAATGAGTGGTCTTCAAGATGAGTTTCTTCAAGTCCTTCTTGATCATTGGAAAACGTCGGCGATCTTGAAAGGCGCGTTCCAGATCACGGTCATCGCGACATTGTAACAACTTGCACAAATACTTCTTGAGCGGAATTTCCGGATAGAACGCGCCGGCCTTCACACTCGACTGCATGATTGCTTGTGGTTCGTTTGGATTTGAGCCGCCAAGACGAACACCTTTGGACAAGCCATCTTTGATGATACGTGCTTCAATTTCGGTCGGATTTCCGTGTGGTTTTTCTTTCAAGTAGCAGACTTGACGAAAGACATGAAATTGATCGCTTCTGAAATGCGATACAAATAATCCTACTAACAAGCTGATCAGCTTACGTTATGATTTTTTGATTGAAGATCATCTCAATGAAAGACAACGCACTGCGATCATCGGAAAGCTCGTCCTGAGCCAAACGCATACTGTCAACTCGAACCTCCTCCACGTACTTTAGGTCAACGTATAAATCGGCCAATCGACGTGGCAAATAACCGCGACACTTCTCATCAAGTTCATTCTAAATTGCAAGATATCAATTTTCAATTTAACGTTCGTTTTCTTACCGCGTCTAACTTAACACGTTGGACACCATCAGCTGTCATAAGCATACGCTCCTTCGCGAAAATGGTTTGTCCACCATCGAAAAGATAATGCATGAATTCTTTGCCGAAGATCTCAGGTTTTGAGACCACAAGCTGCTTGAAAAGAGACGTAAGCAGAATACGACGCTGTTCAGTTGCAACGCTAAAAATCCGTAAATGAATATGCATTCGACTTGCAAACTAACTCATTTTTAAGTCCCTCAGCAATGTTCTTTGGCCCAAAACGTTCTGATTGTGCAAAGAACTTTGCTTCGTAGCGATGAACGGTGCATCCGCTGAACTTGATTCGATACGAGTTTGTGTTAACTTGCGTTTCTGCGGCTGGACGAACGCGCAAATTCGATGGTGCCTTCGCTGAAATTCAGTCGATTAGTTGGAATAGAACTGACGAGGCAGTCGAATGTCAGGTGTGATTTGACTAATCAACACCTTTTTTTCCCACTCACTAGTTTATTTTAGAGCAGCTTGTGAAGCAAAAGTAAGAAAACTAACGTGCGATTTGCAGTCGCTGGGTATTTTTATGGCACAATCCCACGGCAGATGTGTTATCTACCCACCACTATTGGTCATATGCGCGTCCGTCAAAGACGTTACTCTATGATCTGAAGATACCACCAAGACTTTCGAGTATAAACTCAATTGAATGGGTCATACTACGCACTTAAGATCTTTCTTGCAAGTCAATATCGAGCAGCAGACGCCTAAGCCGACTATCGAATTGATATGGATTGTAGTTTACATCTTATAGTCATTTTCAAGTTCTTGTTAAAACTTACGCGGAATACGTAGCTCCTCGTAGGCCGCTTTTTCTTGCGCAGTGTCTTGATCCATTTCCTGGAATTTGGTTTGTTAGTTTAATCGTCTTCGATGTTCAAACTTACGATTGCGGCCATAATGGCCACGCTTTGCTACTGATTGGCGTTAAAACTGATTTTGTTTACTGAAAGAAAACGATTAAAAGTTGAGATGAACAGCCAAGAAAACACGTTTACGGACATTCGGAAGCTCAAGAAGATTGTCAGTTCGTTGTGATTGCGCTGCAACTTGGGTCTTCGATGCAAATTATTTTGTGACATTACCGTGAGTATCCCTCCAAGATGTGTTTTTTGACCAGGAGTTTACTGTTATGTTTCCGTCTTGTGCGCCAGATAAGAAAACTTGGAATACGCCACAGGAAAGAAGTTGGCGACTTCAGAAGGAAATTTTGAGCGTGTTCACTAATCTTAGTCCATTTATTGACCGTATGGTTTTGTTTTGCGAAACGCGATTTAAAGTTTTTGAGCAAGTTGCCATTGAATTCCGTTTACTTTCCATTGTTTTATCGCACAGTCTTTGACTGCTCAGCAAAAGTGACCTACTTGTGAGTCTTCGCTTTAGACTTCTTTAAATTGCCGCATTGTAACCATCAGGAAACGCAAATCCATCAGAGCATACGGTAAGCAGTCAAACTTTAGGGTCGCAAATGTTTCGAAGGAATCGCCATGAAATACCGGAATTGCGCGCTGCTCATTACTCGTACTAAAGCACAACCAATTTACCATCTGAGGATTAATTCGATCTTACAAAGCGTAAATTGAGGCACATAAATCAGTGGTCCTCTGATTCAAAACTCAAACGACCAAGCGATTTATGTAAATGACCTGCAGATTCGACTTAGAAATCGTTGGTGTCAGTTGGCGAAAGGGCGGAGCAGAGGGAAAAATTTTTGCAGTCATAAATGTAGTCGAATGAAATGATCGAACAATCAGATAGGGCCTTTGCTTTTCCAAATAGAAGTTAAGGTGCTGTAAACAGACGCCAATCTGAAGGGCGGGTCGATTCGTAGGGGCAGACCGAAAGGCCCCAACACTTAGGACTCTGAGAAATAGCTAAACGAATGGTAAACGATAACGTTATTTTCTTTTTCTGATATTGCCGCCGACATGTTGCGCAAAGAGCAACAGTTGGAATATGAACATTCAAAGAAATCAAAATGGCAGACGGAGAACAAGAAACCATCGATCTCCGTTTAGAAAGCTAATCGCCGCTGCGTCCAATGTGTTGGAAGCGAATTCGTGTTCCGAAAGCGTAAGAAAACGCGGGTTTGTGAGAATTTTAAACAAAACAAAATGTCAGTCGATTCTGGAATGCCCATCGCCGTTGCTACTTTGAACAGCCATTTAGAAAAACTAAACTCGATCCACAACGAGAACTCTTGGTTTCCGTGATTAAACGTCTGGACAATCAATTGCGACGAACGTTAAGTTAATCCGGTAATCTGTTCAACACTTGGAACACAAACAAACGTCGATCTCTATCGAATTCCAAATCGAAGGATTGGAGACTCTGAGATAAAGAAACTGGAGTTTCGCCGCAAAAGCACGTGACGTATAAACAAAAGTCGTCAACTCATTTGAATAACTGCAAACGAGTTGATAAACAAAAATTTAAGAAAATTCAGCTGCAGGATCCCGAATCGCATAAAACAACAAAGAGAAGCGGGTGCAACTTTAAAGAATCGATACAAATTTCAGAAGCAGCAAGTTGAAAGGCAAAGAAAAAGAACAAGCAAAACGCGGAGACTCTCGATTTTAGATCGCTGCTTTTTCCAGCGTTTTATTCGCAACTTTTTGCGAAAAAGGTTTGTCGTTAAAAAGATTTCAACGTCAATCAGTTGGTCAACATCAACACAAGTGGCAACGCATGAATTTGTTGTTATGACAGCCATGCAGGAAGTCGCAATTAAGAAAGTCGACAACAATTAGCAGTCGACAAGTTAAAAAACCAATTTGAAACTCCTACTGATAAGTGAGCTGCTATTATGGTTGTCGTGATTAATTGTTTATGAATCCTTTGGTTTCTCATTTTTCGTTCATAGCTTCATCAATCTAACTGTCAATCGTTATGTTGGTATGGAAAGAAGTGACATTCCGTCAAGTTTACTTTCCTTTCTTTTACGACCAACAATCTAAATTTGATGCAGATGAACGAAAATGACTAAAAATAAACCCGAATTCGTCACAACACCACGACTTCGACATTGTCGTTGGCTCACCATCTACGAAACTTCACTGCATTTCTACGTGATTGGAACCGATCCTTCAGAGACTCGTTATTCGACGTTGAAAATTGATCGATCTTCGGAAAGTCAACTGTTGATAAGCGATCCCTCACATCAGTACACGAAAAATGAGATCAACGAGCTTCTTTCGACTATTTCTTCGAGTTCAAGTGAGTGGACTGAAATTTGCTTTTGACTACTCGGTTTAAGTTGTTACTCCGTCAGAGTCGTGGACGCGCAAAACTCACAATCCGGGACTAATTCGAACGTTGGATCGTGCTTTTGGTTTGTTGGGTGCCGTTCGTTTTCTCGAAGGATACTACCTACTGGTGGGTAGTAGAAAAATAGTGTTATTTCATGTTGTTTGGCATTCAGGTCGTGACAAAGGCTAGAGTAGTTGCAAGAATTGGACACCACAAAATATATAAGGTTGAAGACATCTCCATGATCTACATTCCGTCCAGTGGACAATCTAATAACGTCGAAGAGCAACGTTATGCCCGTTTGTTTCAGGTAGAAGATTGTATTTTTGTTGTGCTTATTGATTCTTTAGACCGTAGATGTAACCACCGATTTCTTTTTTTCGTACACATACGATTTGAGCAGAAATCTCCAAGAAAACGTTTTGATACACAGAAACACAGAGTGGAACAAAAACACGTATACGAGAAGTACACCGCATGAGAGAAAGTTCGTTTGGAACGACTACTTACTCAAACCGTTCAAAGACAATAAGATCCGAAAGAAGTGGACCTTGGAAATCGTTCACGGCTACATCGGTAATTGATTATCTCTATTGATTGATTTCAGTTTGCATTTTTCAGGTTACCAACTGGTAGAATTGCCGTGTGCCAAGTTGACTATTATTTTGATTGCTCGTCGCTCTGCCTTCTACGCCGGTACTCGATTCCTCAAACGCGGTTGTAATTTTGAGGGCGCTGCTGCAAACGAAGTGGAAACCGAACAGGTGATCAGTTGTTTCTGTCAACCATTCATTTGTGTTTTCAGATTGTTTGGGATATGAACTCGTCGCCATCGCTGGAAACCGGAAGATTCGTTGGCCACGTACAAATTCGAGGCTCAGTTCCGCTATTCTGGTCTCAAGATATGGCAACTGGTGGAGTGGTAGTTGGGAAGCCGGCGATTTTTGTTGATTTAGTTGAAGTAAGAAGCAACGAGAATTCAACGCATGACTTTTGTTTAGCCACATGCACTTACTACCGCTCGACATTTTCGGTTCGTTAAACTTTTTATCGTTTGTCTCATTACAATCAACTTCAGAGATCTTCGTCGCAAATACGGTCATCCGATTGTTGTCATGAATTTGGTGAAACGTCGAGAGAATCGAAATAACGAAAATTTACTGCATTTGCAGTTTCTGAAAGTGAGTTTAATACGTGAATTTATATTCCTCAACTGAAGCTTTTTAGACTGTCCGTCATCTTAACGAGTTTCGTAAACCGGGGAAACGGATCGAGTATATTTCTTTTGATGTAGCCAAATGTAATAAGTCCGGTCAAGTTATGCAGAAACTGGAGTTGTTGGGTTTGAAGGCTCTTCAATCACACGGATGGTTTCAAGTAAACGTTTATAAGTAGATGCATTTACATTTGTGTTTTTAGTCTTTTCCGCAGCTTATGGTCCACAAAATGCGACCACACCCGTTGCTCGAGAACTACAAGCCAGTTTACAACGAAGATCAAACATTGATTCTACAAAGTGGCGTAGTCAGAGCGGTAATGATCTATTTTTTGCATTAGTTATTTAAGATTTCAGAATTGTGTTGATTGTCTTGACAGAACAAATGTTGCACAGTACGGAATAAGTTAGTACACTTATATATGCTTTTTCATTTCGATCATTTCCAGGTCGAATTGCTTTGGGTTTTCAACTCTACGCTTTGGGTTACGTAGATGATCCGTTTATTCCATCGAACAGTGAACTTCTTCGCAGTTTCGAAGACTTGTACGATGAACACGGCGACACAATTGCTTTACAGTACGCCGGATCTCAGCTCGTTCATACCATCAAAACATACAAAAAGATTTCCGCTTTTCAGGTAATTTAAACCCTTTTAAGTGTACAAACATCAGTCGTTTTTTCAGGAAAGAAGTCGAGACGTCATTCAAACAATCTCTCGATACTACTCGAATACGTTCAACGACTATGAAAAACAAAATGGAATCAATTTGTTCTTGGGCGTGTTCAGGTGGGCCTTTTGATACCGAGTATTCGGTGCAATTTTATATAGCAAAACGCTCTTTGTGCGGTGATCATTCTATTTTCGTATTCATTATCCTTTGCAATTTCTTTTTTGGCCAAAATTGATTAGGTAACCGATGAATAAGCACGAAATGCACATTCAAAAACTCTTGGGATTGTGTTTCTTTGAATCTAATGTGCAAAAAGAATTCATGCCACCGGAAAGACAGAATAATGATACTCACGAATCATTCAACCGCGTTCTCTTTAATTGGTTTCCACTCGAAAACCGTTGAATACGTCAAACTTTATATACGCAAGCAACTTCTTGAGTATGACGCCTGTTGATATTTACAGGGCAACTCAACACCTCGCTTATTTTGCTTTAGGGCTTATCCAATTTCTCAACTTTGTAATCGAATTTGTTTCAAAGACCATCGACTATGACATGAGATCTGTTTACTGGAGTTTATTTTGGTCGTTTCTTACAACTTCGAAAAACATTGAACAATTCAGCCTTGACCTAAAGTGATAAAGCGGAAGGAGTTTAACGGACAAATTAAAATGGTGGACAAACCGAATGGATTCACGTATTTTCTAACTAGTCCTTGAAAAACGAGACTCAGAGAACATTCAAATATACAGAGGACAGACACGATTTAGAGGTGAAACTTGCGAAGCCTCGTGATTTGTATTTTTCACTCAAATTAAATTGGGACGATAAATTTGTCGTTTTTTCTATTCGGAAACCAATGGAACTTTCGTTTACGCGCGTTAATCGAGAGCAATGGCAATAATTGGTGATTTCCCGGCTAATGATTGTATGTTTATTGGGCTCCTCTTCTTCAGCTTGTCGTCCGTTCAGTTCTGTTGTTTCGTTTGGAAAATTGAGGATGCACGGTTTTGGCACTGTTGGTAATTCTCGTAAAGCACCTGAAATTCAAGATGATCGGTCGAACAACTCGGAAACCACAACAACTAACCATGATTTTGTGGTGCAGTTCGATAAGTGCTTGGTTGTATGATTGGTGACAGTTGTAAAGCAACGGGTTATCGGTTCCTTTATCTGAAATGTTCGAATGCTTTCGGTCGACCATATGATCGTTGTTACCGTCTTCGCCGCCTGCTTGAAACGGTTTAACACTGCGCTTTCCCCAACCGTCTGAGAACGTCATCTGCGCGCTGGCCAAACAAATTCCGATAAGCAGAAGGGAAAGAATAGCGGCGGCATGCATTTTGTTTATGTTCAGTTGAAACGCACTAAAACTTAAGAAATTAATGGTGACATCGTAAACTCGAGTAAGTCGAAGATAAGCAGTCGCGAGTGTTCACAAAAATCCTCGACCGTTAAAATGCAATCCGAGAAACGAACTGAAAAGCTCAAGCCAAATCGACTCCTTTTTGTTGCCACATATTCGCTCTCGACTCCGCCTACTTTCATTTGGGCACAAATTTGCGCAGTTGCTTCGAATCTACAGTACCTCTCGTCTTCACGAACGAGCACTAGACATGCTAGCCGATTGAACTGAAGATAAGAAGTCAAATGGCAATTATCTGCGTGGGGGTAGAGCTCTGGAAAGATGTCGAAAACAAACCTACGGCTTTAAGCAAACGGTTAATCCCATCCAAACACATTTGCGTGTTAAAAGAATGTTGGACTCTAATGCGAGGATTGGGAAAACGAATGTGTGAAGCGAATTGTTTGCAGACACGATATCACAAATCTATCTGTTAGTCATTGCAACCTTAATTACAGTATTCACTGATGATCTTTATTCATCTTGGAATCGTTTACAAATTCGGAGAGAAAATTGTCAAACAAACATAAAAAGGAAGTCACATGGCAATTTGCATCTATTAAACAAGAAACAGACGATTTGGGATGCAAATTGATGTCCTCGGACTAAATCAGCCTTCTGGCAGATGCGAAAAGTCACACGATTTCTTTAATCTAATTCGCGCTCTTATCACGTACACCAACTTTGACTTTTAACTTCTACACGAGTGGGTGAACAAAAATTGAAAACGAGCAAATCTCTGAATTCTCGAGAGACAAAAATCCGTGTAAGTTTGTTAATTAGATGCCGTGAGTTCGGTGTTCAAGCTCTCGTCATTCTTATGCGACGATTTCATTTTGGGACTACGTAGCACTTGTGTGCGTCTGTCATCACCAATTGGCACATTGCGCGCGCATAATTCTGAGACAAGAAGGTGCTGGAATGTCATGAATATATACAGCTTCATCAGTAAACTTCTTAGAAAACTGACAGACTGGAGCATCAAAGTGCGAAAGGCGTGAGAGAACACAAATTTAATTCGGCAAATCGGTTCATTGGCTTCAAAGTGAAGGTCATAGACGACAACAAGAAACTAGGAGTTTTTTTTCTGGAATACAAAGTCGACAGCTCACGTTATTAAGTTGATTATCTTTGGCGTCAGACCGACTTCCAGTCCGGACAATCGAGTTTGTGGGTGCCGCTCGAACGGTTCAATGGTGGAGCTAATTGGCCGCTTCAAACTTTCGTTTTTGCTCTTTTACTCCGAACACAATGAAGTTTTTTCACACTTCAATAGAGAAAAACGGAAACACGTCGAACAATAAATTGTTATTTCACGACAATACAGTAGTGACAAAGACCCAAAAATGTTAACATTATTAAACTCAACTTGAGGTTTTAGACCGTTCGATCGCCATGGACTTCCGCATTTGTGGGACATCGCTTCCGATCGCTATTTGCACTTTCCGGCCGTTCTGTCTCGACGTAACGAGTACTTGCAATGGGCAACAGACGTCACTTCTGATACCGAGGACGAGGCCGAAGAGTGGTTAGACGATTGGCTTCAAGTTAAGGCTGATGAGACGAAAATTCGAATTTCCAACGACTACGGTGCGTAGACGTCAATAGACTTCTAATTATTTTGTTTACAGCGGCGCCAACAGACTCTTCAACACACAAACGTGCGGGACATCAGGACCCGGCCGATCTCGACATTTTCGACGTTGCACATCGAACATTCCAACTTACGAGTTTCGATCTTTTGCTCCGTGAACAAGAGAAGACGTCAAAACGCCCGTTGCAACTAGTTTCTTTGAATCAAACATTCGGACAACAAAACACATTCATGAAACTCTTCAAAGCGGTGAGTTCACGTCACCAAGTTGCAAATTGAGGAAGCTTTTGCATCGAAAAATGAGTTGAATCGTAAAAAGTTTCGGTCTCATGACCCTCGTAAAACAGTCGACTGTCAGCTGCGGTTTTGGCTAAAACTCATTATGTCGGCAGAATTGACCGCTGAGTGACGAGCAAACGAAAATAAACGCCCATATTTTACGAATGAAAAGAAGAAGGTTGTTTGAAGTTATAAACTACTTTGTTGTTTCAGAACGATTCAATCAGTTCCGCTCAACCGTCCACCAATCAATCGCTAGACGATGAGGACGACGAAGAAGATGAGATGCCAACGGAAGATGTTTTGAAATGCGAAGAAGAACCCAACGGTCCACCGTACGGTTTTCCGACTGTTCCAATTTTCCGTCCATCTTCGACTTCGTCGGCAGTCAATCGCTTAAATCTGACGACTGGTCTAAGCAGTTCTTCTGAAGTCTACGGTTTCAATTGGGACCGAAAACCGAGTGATGCGGATCTTGCGAAATATCGAAAATACGTCCAGTTGTCCGGCCAATACGCGAATCCACTTACTGTTGTCAATGACGGTTCTCTTCAAGCGTTCAGTCGACTACAACCGATCTTCGAGTTCACTCGCAGTTTCTACACGACCGACAGTGTCTTCCAAGTAAACAAAATCCGTTCGGTATTGTGATCATTCTCATTTTGCAGACCGAGTTGGCAGAAATCCCGACTGAATCGATGCGAATCTACGAAGAAACTGTGCGTAATCGAGAAGTCTTTGAGCCCTCGAAATTAGCTCGTGAAATGTACAATCGTTTTCGTTTTAATTCGGTTCATTAGACTTTTAAGTTGTTTTCATTCTTGTACTAATAAACGGGTAACATCGATTGGATTCGTTTTCTTTGACTATGATTCTAAATATCGAAAAACACACCCAAATGTGACGAGGAAAATGACTTCTCGTGATGTACAGTTCTTATCGTAACGACGTTGTTAACCAATAAGCAACCTTTCGATTGCTACTCCAAAGTTAATTTGACAACAAAACAATCTGATTGGCAGAAACGAACATCTAGACGAATTGTTGAGATCTTGCTGTTCGAACTTCCATATTCTAATTATCGTTGACAATCAAGTTAAAACAAACAAATTTACTTATAAACAGCAAACGTTAACATTTTTAACATGGATTAAGGGAAACGGGGAACAAGAAAACGGGTAAACGTTAATTGTACTTGTTGAATCCTCATGCCGTAACTTCCTTCTTGTTCACGTCCGATTCGACGGTCTCATCGGTTTTGATGCCTTCGACTTCTTGTTCTTTTTTGGCCGCCGAATCGGTATTTTGGTCACCCGACTCGCCTTCACCATCGATCTTCTTGTTCTTCTTTTGGTTGCGCTTCATTGGACGGCGACGACCCGCTGGATTCTTTGGACTGGTGGCCTTTTCGTCGGTAGTAGTCGGAGTCTCTTTCTCACTGCCTTTGTTCTCTTTGCTGTCGCCCGCGCTGTTGATTTCTTTGGAGTTGCGATTCTTTGCGCCAGTACGCTTGTTCGGATTGTTGCGGCGTCCAAAACGGCGGAAGATGATACGCGTATCATGAACTGGAAGTCCATCAAGGCCGGTAACAGCAACAGCGCGTTTGCCTTTGGCGTCTCCACAGACGTCAAAAACGACTCTGAAACGAGACGAAATGTTAGCAACTGATGGAAGTACTTGATGACTTACTCTTGATCGGCATCCAACGCGTGAAGTTGACGCGGATTGCATTGAATGATCGCAGACGCGTGAACGAAAACATCTTCGTTGGTATCGCGACGGTTGATAAATCCTAAACAACTTTGAGTTAGAGAGCGGTTTCAGCTTTGCAGTTTTACCGTATCCTGAAAAGAACGCGAATTATTTGCAGTGATCAGACTACTTTCAACTTACCGCTCACGATCGAAAACCATTTGACTCGACCGCCAATTCCGCGCTCAATGGCGTGAACGGATGGTGCTGATTCTTTGGCGTCAACGTCAGACATCTTTCGAGTTTTTTTGGAGGTGTTCGTTGAATCGACGGTGTTACCCGTGATTGTTGCTGTACGATGCTGAAATCAATGAAATCATTTCAAGCTCTCTTTCTACAATCACGCAAAGCACAAAATCATAACTGGAGAGTTGTGGGAAGAAGTAAATAGGAAAGGTGAGCGGAAAGAATGAACGCAAATCAGCCATCACTTCGCAGAGATGAGTCGCTTTTAACTGCCGTTTAAGTGACTGTTCAGTTTGGGTCATTTCGCTTTCTTACGAAACGCCCACAACGGCGGTGTGCGAGGGCCAATACGATCGGAATTCCCTTGAATTGCACAGTGCGTAGCTGCTGATCACAAGGAAATGAAGGGTGCAAAAAATGAAAGTGGGCGGAATGTTCGTTGCAGACCGTCGACGACGGCCCTCAATTTTGTTTTGGAGATTGCGCCAAAGTAAAAGGGCCGGAGATGGAGATGTTTGTGTTGTAAAACGAAGTGTTAAGATCGAAAGATCTGATCAAGCAAACACGGGTTTCTGGAAATTTCTCTACAGTAACACACGAACTTTAACACCCGACGAAGTTATTTATGACGCCAATCATGCAACTTTAAATCAAAACAATCAAGTAACTAAATCCTAAGCGTACTAAAAGGTTTCCAGATTCTGGGAATGTGAAGACGTTGAACCTTAAATCTTCTCAAGTATCTGGATTGATCACAGTTAAAATCCAAGAAATTATTGAGACGTTAAAGTGTTGTTTTAAACGACGATCTTATTGAAAACATTGCAGCATTGTTATTCCTTTGTTTGATTAATGAAAACGGCCACCAAATCTCGACGGCGATGCGCATTTCTTATTGACGTCATTTCTCTTTGGGGTCGACGGAGATGAGCGAACGAGAAGATCCAACGGTGACGATTCCAATGAAAACGTTTTCTTATAAGAATTCGTGATCTTTTTCATTGGTGAATTTCTGTCAATTGAAGAGATTTTGAGTTATCTGCGAGGATTTGCACTTGCAGCTCGTTTGTGCAGCTGTGACCGACTTCTGAATCGTAAGCAGGTGTGAACGGCTTATATTTCGTTCAATTAACCTGAACAGTTCGTCCAATTGACTGCGTTGCGAGCAGTCGGTTAACGACGATATGAACGGGAGTATCAGGCAAATTGGTTAGAGAAATTTCAGTGTCCCAGACCTCTCGAGTTCTCGGCTGCCGTTTTGTTCTCGTGGTTAAGCGACGAGATGAAGTCGAATGGAGAGAAGTTTTTCGCTTTTTTGCTCCTCACCAACGCGCATTTTTGATGTTCGTTGCTACGCGAATACGAAAAGTAAATTCCGCGAAGGTTCCGTCGTAAATTTGTTCCAAGAGATTTGTTGTTTTGGTGGCTTTTCGAGCGGCTGGGAATCTCGTGTTTTTGTTTTTCCTGCAAATCGGCGCGTATTTTCGAAGCTCCGTGTTTCTTTCTGTTTGGTGAAGAGCGGGAGTTTGGAACCCAAATTTTAGCGATTCGAACGAACTTTTGCTTTCGAGTCGCTTGAAAGCTTTGTTGGAAAAGCGCGTATTTCTGATCAGCAAACATTCTCACGTGTCGATTTGAACGGAGGTCGAGTGTTGAAATCTGTCTATCAACATAGAGTGGTTTTCAGTGCAAATGACAGCAGAAATTGCGGACAATCTCCAGTCAACGACAATAAGCAACGATGACCAGGTGCTAATCGAGGAGCTGCGTAGTCAACTAAAAGAAGAACTGAAGTTGGTTCCCGATTATGACGAAAGAACTCTGTTACGTTGGTTGATTGGATGGAACCGTGAGATCGGTAGTGAAATGAGTGTTACGAATAACTCTTTCTGACTGCAGATTCGGTTGTTCCACGACTACGAACAGCGCTTAGCACGATCAGTGCCCTGAATTTGACCAAACAAGATTTTTCGAGCATTGAAAAGTAGCAAAACAATAAGATTTTGGATTACAAGTTCCCTTCAGAATTACCGCTTATTGTGATCAAATCACGGCTGAACCTACGCACTATTTGCCTGGTAGTCTGTTGGGCTACGATCTGGACGGGAATATCGTTTCATTACAATGTCTAGGCAAATTGGATGGTCCGGGGCTGATGAGCAGTGTCAAAATTTCCGATTTGTTTGTTTCTCGAATCGCCGAAAGCTATGCCGTTCAGATGCTGTTGAAGTGAGCAACTTTCTAATCAAATTTGCTGAAGTTGATTTCAGTGAAAAGGAACGTCAAACGGGTCGACAATGCGGGACGGTAAACAGCAAACGTGTCGATGTTTAACGACCGCAGTTTTAGGTATTGATTATCGATCTGGACGGATTGTCTAGAGACAACATCTCGTTGAAATCGGTCAAAGTAATCACCGCAATGTTGGCTCAGTTGCAAGAGGTACTATTTTAAGATGTTAACCTTTTTATTAACATCAATTTGTCTACAAAAATGGTTTTTAAAGTCTTGTTAAATCTGTAGATCAAGCAAAGATGTTAATAGGAAGCGAGTGACGGGAATCGTTTTTCAGATGTTTCCCGATGTTGTGCGGAAGATTTTCATTATCAATGCGCCGATCTTTCTATCAACAATTTGGGTCCTCATAAATCCCGTTCTTGCTACAGAAACACAAAAGAAAATAACGTTTCTGGGATCGGATTGGAAAACCAAACTCAAGGTCATTAGCAGACGCATAACAGAAACATTTCGAAGTTTAGGAGTCGATTGATGAGAACATACTCTATGAGCATTGGGGCGGTACACGTCCATCAGAGACATCGTTCGGAAATGTTCGTTTGGGAGGACAAATTCCAACAGAATTGTATTATTCGAAGGAAACTGATCCCTCGGATATCTCCGAATTAAAAGAGATCAATGTACGAGCTCGAAATCAGGCTTTTATTGACGTGGACGTGAAAGGTGGAAAGCTGAAATGGTGGTGGAAAAGCAGTAGCGGGGATCTTGACTTCTGGGTTATTCGTTTGAAAGATGAGCGTTTGATTTGGCCCAAATTTCGCTTGTTGACCGAATTTGTGCCCGAAGTTCGCACCGTAAGTGTTATGAGAATTGAATTGGAAACAAAGCTGTTGCAGATCTCGATCTCTGAGCCGGGTGTCTATCGACTCTATTTCGATAATTCTCATGGACTTTTCTTCTCGAAAAAGGTCGGCTACAAACTCTGGACCGGAAGTGAAGCCCAATGATCGCAGCTTTCGGTGAAAATCCACGGGTAGAATTTGTGATTCCGCATTCATATTCGAAAACGAGTCATCATTAATTTATTGTAAGATGCAAACTAGATAGCAGAAATAAAACATTCCATTCATATCAATAATCAAACGGCTAATCGCTCAAATACAAACTGATTACTGGGTAATTGGGTTGTGCAGAATGCTTTCGGACTTGGGCGGCTATTGAAGACAACGCTCGCTAATGAAACCATTGAACACGACAAGCGATTGGCCCGAAATCTCAATCGCACCATCGCGCAATTCAACTCGAAATTCAGCGGCTCGTCGTCGATGAAATTGACAAGCTAAAACTCGACACATAATCATTGAAGTCAAATGTACCTTTTAAGTTATTTGTTCGGTTGTAAACCGTCGCCCAAAATGATGCAGCGACTAATTGTACATCGCCGCTTGAAGTGTAATCACCCGATTGACCCCAATCAAATACTCGCACCACGTAATCCGGTTCAGAAATTAGAGGCAACAGTTCCTGGACGCTTTGAACTTCCTCACTTCCCGAAGCGGGTATGTAATGGAACGTGACAATAACGGCGCGAACACTTGTACCTTCGAGATCAATAAGCAGAAGCTGATCACGTGGTAGTTTTAAAGACATAAATTGTTCGCTAAGTGATCAATTACCGTCCATAAAATATAAATAGAAACTCACTGAGAAGTTGCTTGATCAAGTGCAATCAAAAGATATTTTAACTTTGGACAATAAACGAGTTGATTGACCATAATTCCCGGAGGTAACAGATCTGCAATTTTCTTGCCAACTCCATTTGGATCAGCGACTGTTGGCAACTTTTCCGTTAACTGTTGTTTATGTGAATCGAGAGTAAAGATCTCGAGAGAAGGAAATATCAAAGTACTAAAATCGTGTTTTCCAACTCGTCCTTTCACATCTCCGATAGTCGTTTCAAACTCGAACTCTTCGTTTGGGTTCTCTGAAAGAAAAATCACAACTTTTTTTCTTCTAGCATCACTGGTTACTTGAGTTATGCAACACGTGAACAACCGATAGAGCACCCTCACTAACTAACAACTTTTCGTCTTCAGTGAAAACGTTCAATTTGAAGCGTTTGGCTGCAAAAGAAACATACGGTAGTTAGATACACTAATCACCTGTTAAGAAATCGTCAGTATCGATCGGTTGTGGAAACGCGGTTACACATTTAAATTCTGATGCCAAATTCTGCTTTTGACGCTCGTTTATTTCATTTGTCTGAAAAAGGCAAATTAGTTATATTGAAGGTATTTTACCTTATCCAATAGCACAACAGCTGCCGTATTGCCCTAAAGCCGAAGGTTACACTCATCTTTTGACCACAATCAAACTTGAAATAAGATTGGAGAGAAGGTGTCCAAAAGAAACAATTGCATATTGAAATGTTTTGCCGAAACTTGTTGTAAAAACTGTTACAAAACAGACGAACAAAGAGCGGAAAATAACCGAAACTTTTGATCGAATGGGCGGTTTCAAGAGTACGAGGAAAAGCAAACAATTTTAGTTTCTGTTTTTTGCTCTTTCGTTCCCGGTTATTGCAACCACAGCAATCGACCGGGATCATTTCACGGAGCGGAGATAATACTCGCGTGACAACAGAACTGTTAATAGGCAAGAGAGACTACTACCATTCGATTTCGAAACGTGAATGTTTATTTCCGCCATGACACGCAATATTGTGGGCATAAAATGGTAATTCCATTTTTGTTTATCCATAACCCGCAGTTACATTGTACATAAAAATGAGAGTATACAGCTAAATTGTCCTATTTCACTCTTCTGATTTCACGTTTTCGAGCAAACTCTCTGAGAGTTTCCACAACTGTTCGGCAGCTTCATCAGTGACCAGTTCGTTGTATTCTTCCACCGCACAATTGTAATACATTTTACCGTCTTCGAGTTCGGATGCCGATGCAAGAGCCAAGTGAACCATTGTGTTCGTGCCCTAAATTCTGATTGAACTAGCAAATTTGGGCTCAAACTTACAAAATTGATATCTTTAGCAACAAGATAAATCAACGGAGTAGCCAGCCAGCGAAGATACTGATTGTGATAACGACCGAGTTCTGTTCCGCGAATGAATCCCGGTCTTACACACATTACTTTGATGGTTGGCAAATTGGCAGCATTACGAGTAATGTGATTGGACAATGCTTTTGTGAACAAAGCGTTTGCCAATTTGGATTGAGCATAGAAGAGCTTCGGCGATAGTTGAGGTTTGTATTTGGCATGAACCGTTTGGAGCGTTGGAACTTCGCGACACTAAACTTCAACAATCAACAAAACAAAATAACTATAAAACAAACTTGTTTGTAAAAACCAGAAGACACGTTGATTATCCGTGAATCGTTAGCCATCATGTCAAGTAATAAAGTGGTCAGCTAAATGTCAGAGTTTAATTAGAAACTCCTAAAAGCAACCAAACCAAAAAATGTCCGAGATGGTTGACTGCAAAGTGCAATTCCAAATCGTCTTCGGTGAACTAAAAGACAAGCTGATTTCTTTGAGTATTCAGACATACAGCATATGGGTGGGCCATGATTCCGGCGTTATTTAGTAGAACGTCTATGCTTGATAGCTTTTCTCGAATCTTCGATGCTGTTTTTCTTACTTCTGACGGTTTACTGAGATCACACGACAGAAATTCGACTTTTGTTTCGTTTGTAGGAAACTCATTGCGAAGCGTCTGTTCTGCGACTTCAACTTTGCGACCCAAACCAATGATTTGATCAAACGAACCAGAAAGACATAGTCGTTTGAGCGTGTGAAAACCTGAAACGGCAAAATCCAAACTGATAAGAATGCGAACTTACCTAACCCCGAAGAAGCTCCGGTAATCACAGCTCTAAGTCCAGTCGAAGTTTTAACTGCCGTACTTGACATTTTCAGACTTAAAAGTCAGAAAAACAAGCCGATCACTTGCATTGAAATGGAACGTGACAAACGACATGTCGTCATGTTTGTTTTGTCTGATTGGAAACAACTAGAAAATCTGGTTATAAACATGAACTATACTATTCAGTTGGTTACTAACTGTAACAGTTGTTTTTGAAAGTTCGTTCTTGACTACAAGAACCTGTTCTGCATAGAAATGCCCAGCAAAAACATAATGGTGCTTATGAGAACAGTAGAATACCCGCATGTATCGTCTATTAAATTCACAAGAATACAATTTTTCACACACTCGATTCTCATTTCGTAAAGTTTGTTGGCTTCTTGTGAAACCAACAGAAAACAGCAGTCTTTCTCTCGACACATTCGACAGCCACTAATTGGGCCATAGGATTGAGTATTTGGAGTTTTCGTGTCGTAAAATTGCAGCTGTTCAATTGGTTGTAATGTCCGTTATTCTGACAAGTAAACGAATTTACCGCGATGGAAATCAAACACTACAAGGCTTCTTAGCCAGACCTAAAAAGTAAAAATACGATCGCTAATTTGGTGGCTCATTTCGTGATTTTAGCTTAAAAAAAGAAGATCTCGTTCCAGCCGTAATAATGTGAGAAATACGTAAGTCGATAGAATAAAGAGAAATTTAGATTTCACACGTCGATGGGTCTTACGGATTTTGAGAAGAAACGAGCGAAATTCATGGCTAAGGTATTCGTTAGCTAGAGTTGTGCTTATTAAGGTATGTTTCAGCACAATCTGATCGGCTTTGCTGCTGACATCTACGGCGCATATGTCAGGAATACAACAAAAGAAGAAGGAGTCAATTGTGCGCGTATTTACGCAGAAAACAGGAATACATTGCTCAGGTATTTTCGATTTGAATAGGAAATCAATGACTAGTCTTTTAGAAGCCGATTGAAAGCGGTGCTTAGTTACGTTTCTTCTTTACCGTTTGTTAACAACAACAAGGTCAATTAAACTGTAATTTTGGTGTTCAACAAGAAACTTCAGTTAGCAGCTATCGGCTTCGGATTTGGTGGGATGTGTTGTCTGGATTTGGCTCGAAACAACTTTGGAATAAAATGTGGAGTGGTGTTTCACGGAATACTAACATCTTTAATGGACTACGCAAATGTAGAACCCATTCAATCTAAGTTGTTGATTCTTCATGGCGATTTGGATGAGACATCGAACAAAGAAGTTGGTTGAACATTAATGGAAAGAAGCTCGTCAAATAAACATTTTAGGTTGAAAGTTTGTTATTTGAGCTCCGCGAACGTCAAGCGGATTTCCAATTTGTTCGTTATTCCGAAGCAGAAGAGGACTTTGCAATACCAAGTAACACCTAAGGATTTATTATTTGAGTTGATATTTCAGACTCGAGTAATCCGAATGCCAGTCCCGGGTGTTCGTACAATCCAACGGCAGCAAAAAGGAGCTCAGAGTTAATGCTGATGCTGTTCAGTGAGACACTCGGAGTGCCGAAACCGTTAAATCGATTGAGTTTACCGAAGTACTTGCATCCACGTAATAGCCACTGATTAATTGTAAGATTATTTATTGAATCGAATAAAAAAGTAACCGGTTTTGTGAATTAGACCAAACGTAGAACACCGTGACTAGTAATATGCGGTATGTACAAAAAAGATACCCGAATTAATGAAACAAAATTAATATAACCGATTCTACTGCCGTTTTCGTTTCAAATACTTTCTTTTCGGCAACAATCCTTTGACGTATTCGGCGATTCGAATGAAGGCCGCCATCATCTCACGACCAGTGGGTTCGATTTGATTTGGCGGAATAGCGAATCCAATGGAACTCGAATCTTCAGGTCTCAGCTCAATTCCGTAAATGTAGGGAACACCGAGATTTTGCATGTAATCAATTGACGTTCCGGATGCGGGATCTAAAAGCAGTAAATTAGTGAGTTTTAATGATAACTTCAACTTACACATGACTTCAGATATTGAACCGTACGTGTATTTCGCACCAGTAGTGTTCTGAATCGCTTCAACCGCATAACGTGCAGCCAACTGTTGATCTCGATAATTTGACGGTTTTTCGTTTGTAAAACCCCAAGGGCTCAGAAAGACTTGGCCATAAGCATGAAGAGACGCGTAGACTTTCAGATCGTGCACTTTGTTTTTGATGAATTCCATTAATCCCAAACTCTCGGGTTCAGAGAATGCTTTCTGACCAGCGTAGATATTGGAGCATGGGGAACGATTGGCACCGGCTTCTGAAAGACATCCATCTGTTAAACCGGGAAGTGAAAAACAAGGAAGATAATCTCCGTAGTATTTTGTCTCGACTTAATCTACTTTATAAATGGTCGAGAATACAAAGCCATGTTTTCAAACTTATAAATCACATATTTTCGTTTGGAATTACTTACCTCCCCAACGATACGCCCAGTTGCGATTTGCGTCAGCGCCAACACACCAGTGGCTAACATTGTTGTTGCGTGAACGAGTTTTACGCCAAATACGATCTGCAAATTGAACTGTAAATGTGCGATTGAGACACAAATCTCCTAAAGAATGTTAAATAGCTTGGAATAAGCACCCCCACAAATCCAATATAAACCCAATGGTTTGTTTCTGATGGATAATAAGATCAGACAACAGGATTTAAAGATACGCATACTGACCTTTAAATGAATATTCATAGCCGTCTGGATTGGCCACAGGTACAATGATAAAATCGAATTCTTCTAACAGCCATTGGATTTGCGAATTTGTTTCGTACTCATTCACCAGTTGATCTAACATGTACAACGCAGTTGCAGGTGCTATCCATTCGCTGTAAAATATTGTTCTTCAAGTTCATTCAAATTCAAATACAAACCGTGCGTGAACACCTGCATCGATGAAAATCGTCGACTTCTGTTTCTTTGAATTCGGAGCAGTTACCTGAAAGTTGATTGCGTAAATCGTTTCGTCAATTCAGATTTTTAATTGAATTCACGATGTTTGTCATTTTGATTCGTTTATCTGCACACTAAGCAGGTGGAAACTTTTCGTAAACGAACATTTTCGTCATTTGTTCGAATAGAGTTTGTGACTTCTGTGACGTCGGGGACCAATTAAAAACTTACTTTTACGCCTACAAGATCTCGACCTTCGAATGTTTTTGTGATCTCCAGATAGGTGAGCATTTGAGGTTTGTAGGCGGACAACACACGCAAATGGTCCACAATCTCGTTGTATCGATGATAATTGAACAAATCGAAACGTCGAAGTTCTTTTGGAGTTTTTGGAGCCGACACGTTTCGGCGTCGTCGTCTTCTTCGTTTTTCTCGTAAAAGTTGGTTTTGCTCGTTAGTAAACTCTCTGAAATGATCAAAAGATTAGGAACGAAGGATTGGTCTTACTGTTGAATGTTCGCTTTGATCATTTTAATATTCTTGACTGAATGTTCAGTGAGAATATCCAAGAAATCGTCAACATACTCGGGAGCTGCAAGTTTATCATCAAGATGAATATTTCGATGTTTTGAACCTACCAACAAGCACTTCGGCGTGACCTCCTCGTCTACTCGGCTCTGACCAAACATCGATCATCGGCATTCTCTGACCGTTTGCCTAAAGCTCTTTTTTAAGCTTAAACGTTTTAAACGTGAACTTACATCAAATCGATTCGTCTTTGGTTCGATTTCACTATTCAAGTAGTCGAGAACATTGTTTTCCGGTACGAAACGATAGAGATGATAACCGAAATAGCTGAGACGAGAACTCAGAACGTTAAGAGTTGAGAGAAGACTGATGGTTAGTATTGTGAGGAAACATTTTGGAATCGTCAAATTCGTAAATTTGACCATCTAAAATTGATTCAATAGTTTAGCAAAAAGATAAGAACACGTAAAAGAAGTGGGTAATAAAAACGTCACTAGAACAAATTGGCTATTTAGACGGTCATAAAATGGCATCAAAGTCAGGTGCTTTGTTGTAAATAAAAAAGTTTTGGAAGATTGAGAAATTCGACACAAATCCAAGTATCGTGTCGGTTTGTCCAAATGAAGAGATTCACAACCGGATGGCACATATTCGGGCAGAATGAATAATCGACCCGGTCGCGGGCTTCTTATCCGTTAGAAATAAATTCACCTTTCCGTCAACGGACCGCCCACTTTGCTTTTTGGTTGGATAGAAACCGCTGGAATCGTTGCGCCTTCTCTCAACGATACAAGTTCATTTACGATAAGTCAACTAACGGAGGAAGTCACGCAACGCCACAATTTGACATCGCATAATTAATACCACTTCCTTTCAATTCTATTGAACGGATTTCCGAGTAACAGAGGGTGGATTCGAGAACCCTAGGAGATTATACGACCCTGAAGTTTTTAGTCGAAACGATTAAAATTTGCAATTTTGGAAAGACCTTTGTATTAACAGTCCTTGCAGACAAAAGCTAATGAAATGATTCGTTGCAAACATCGTGCAAAACCCCGCCGATTAACAGACGATAAAAATAAAGTGTTTGCAGGCAAACGAATTCAATAAACGCATCAAGAAATTGAAGTCAATCATGTAGTATCCAATAACAGAACCGTTGTATTTCAGTAATTAGTAGGCTTCCACGTTCGCGATTGAACAGAACTAGTCAAAAGCGCTTTCAAATTGACCAACTTTTACGATTAGGTTACGTAGTACTAGTAATCAGTGAGCGTGGAAGCAATCGAGTTTTTTTCATTCTCAGAGTGCAGATAAAGCCGAATTACTTTCCGCGAGATTACGTAGCAAAATAAACTTAAAATAGACGCCGATTCAAGATATCGTGATCGTAGTCTAAAGCACGCATAAGAACGTCATTAAGCGGAAAACGAAGATAATCTCTGCGTAAGTGATACGCGTCGTATTCCGAACGCACAAAATTCACTGTCGTTTGCTTCCATTTCCGTAAACATCTATCATTAGATCGGTCCAACAACACATGCTCGTCAATCTAAGGTTGGTAAACAAGTCAGCTGTCGTCTTACTGTAAGTTGAAGTGATAATCTGCCAAATGCGAATACTCTCAACCGTTAAATTTGGCCAACCTTTTATCTCTGTTTAATCTTCGAGATTAACAAAAAGATCAGAGAGTAATTCGATTGTGAAACGTTTTCTATCGACCAAAAGATGATTCCATTCTGTGTCCTGAATGCCAACGCCTACCAATTGGCCTGTTGAATTGTTGACGAGCACCATCCACGATTGTAGATGAAAAATCAGAGGCACATGGAACAGAAAACGCCCACCGAATCAAAACAAAAACATTTCGATATGAATCGATTCTAAGCGTCTTCCATCGACCATTTTCTGGCCATAATCGCATTCAACGGGCCGCGTGTCAATTGAACGCTATTGACGTAAACCGCGAAATCGATCATCCAATGGTTTCGCCCACCGGATTGAATTAAAAGGTTTTGATCTTCTTCTACGTATATACTCTTCATTGAAAGACTTTTGTTTGTTTACAATTCAAGTTTCCCCAATCGCGTGAACTTTAAACGAATCAAAAACTAATTAGAAGATCCATTGATGATAATCTCGAGAACAGTTCTAAAAGCCGCTTATCATCAACGAACCGGGAATTCAAATCCACGATTGACCTTCGCAACAAGATTACCGTTCTCATCTAATTGGCATAATCCCGTAGATTTAGTTGTTTTTTAAGAAGCCACAGGAATCTAATTGGCGATTAGCTGCTGTTTACCAACAGAATCAATAAGAGAATCTCCATTGAGTACTCTCGACAACACTGCAGATTTAGATGCCTTCAAGACCGCGAACTGTTTTCAAATAAATCTCTCAACTGTAAAAGGTCAAAACCAAATCGTTTTTCTCAAGCGCCACCAAGTCTGGAGATCGACCGGCACGACAACTTCCGAAAAACTCAAAGGACACAAAATACAAAGAAATGGCGGGAAATTTTTTTGTTACTCGCCTGACTTTCACGCGACTGCAATTTGACCGAAAACCGGATCGTTAATCTGCTCGTTGTGATCAAAAAGTGAGGAACAAAACCAACGACATTCAACAACAAGAAGCTTAAATGTTACGGTAGGTCGCAAGGAGAATAATTACATCAATTACAACACTAAATCAATTCTAAACAGTTCAATTGCTCGGAGCGTCGGAACAATTCAAATCAAAGGCGTTAGCGAGAATAGATTCCAATAAAAATGTGGAAGAGCGGCGGCAGTTTAAACTGAGAATGTCGAGGAAGACTCAATGGAAGATCGATGAACCTAATTGAGAACTAGTCAAAAGAAAAGCAACACATTCCAGACGATTGTTGCTGAACATACACGAGTTGGAAGTGTTCCGGAATGACGAATGAACTCGGTTTTTACGTGAACTTCAAGAGTCAACGTTTCTTTTCAACTCTTTCGCAGCAAAACGAGTTCCGTTGCTCTTCGATCGTTTGCTCATCAGAACAATAGGCGAGAAGTGTTGCTGGAGTGAATTTGACGACGTGGTCAGCAGGTTTTTATAAACTTTACAGTAGAAATTTATGAGTAATAAACGAAACAAGAATAGCAAGTTTATTTGTTGTGCGATTATGATGGAATTTTAAGTAAAATACGATACCTAAACCGATATATGTTTGCGTTGGGTTAACAGTCAAGTTGCTGGTAAAAAAACCAATCACTCGGTTATGCCCGGTGGAGCTTGCCAACCGCCAAAAGCCTAAAACTTACATAGGCATTCATTACTTTCCACTTAACCTTTTCAATTTCAATTGCTGCAGCAATCAAGAGACGTTCATTGTGTGGAGCCGAAATGAGCTGAACACCCAACGGAACGCCTTCATCGTTCAGACCAACGGGACACGCAATTACCGGAAGCACAAGTGCATTCCAAAGCGCCGAATATTCGCCCACAAGCAAATTCCTAGACAATATAATCGATTATTTGATTCGTGAGCTTCTCCGCACCAAAGTAATTCCGAATGGAAATAAGAAGCAAACGGAAACGATGGCCATATAAGAATGCCATCGTCTCCCAATAACTCAATGATTTCAGCACGAAGTTCATCTCGCATCGCTTCAATTGCAGCACGATCACTAGTTATATGTTTTGAGAGTTCTTCTATTCCCAAAGCTAACATCACTGCACTCGTGTGTTCAGATTTGCCACGCAACCATTTTGGCAACTCTTGAAAGAATCGAACTTCATATTTCTAAAATATGCAACTATCTTTTCGTATAAGTGCTGTTTCGTACTCCAAAGTTACCGAAATACTGCGCTACCGACAGACCACCTTCCTCAGAAGTCGACGTGAACCAGAAGTTCGCCGCGTACTTAGCCGTTTCAAATTGAACAGCAGGAACATTGTTTTTGGTCACTTTCTTGAAATGATCGATCGTCTGAAGAAAAAAAGCTCGGTTTCCTTCTTGCTGCTCTTCACTACTTTAAGAAATGCTCCTTTAGTGTCCGAATGCATTGGCGGAGAGTTGAGTTTGTTTCCGGTACCCTCCATCGAAAAGAAACGTAGCTTTTGAACATCAACGGGTTCATCCAAACGTAACTTCTTAGAATTGTCGGAACCAATCAAGATCTAAAATGCAATCAGTTGTATGCATTCACTTGCTTTAAGTATAGACCTTGAAGAATGGCAGAAGATCGACAGCGTAGCGGCACATCGGGCCAATTGAATACTGAAACTTTTGAGTTTGTTTAGTTGCTTTAATTGACAGACCATTTCATTTTGGTACTTGTGGAATTGTGGAGGAATCTGTCCGCCAGTAGAACTGAGATGCGGGCTTGGTTTCAAACCGAAGATTCCGTTGAGCCTGAAATACCAAAAAACATCAGTTTATCAGAAAATTTTGTTCATACAATGCTGGAACACGAATCGAACCGGCGATATCGCTTCCAATGCCGATAATCGATGCTGCAGCTCCAAGTAATGCTCCTTCACCGCTCGAACTGCCTCCTGGAGCGGTACGTGTCATTACACTCATTAGTTTTCGGTTTCCCATTGCCAAATTTTTGTTCTTGAACCTTTCGAGTTAATTTTTCATCAATACATTTTAAGGACCAATAAAGAATTCATTACCAAGCCCACACAAAAAAGCTTACCAGGAACACATCTTGAGTCGAATGGATTTCGGGTCACTTCATATATAAAATTCGTTCCTGAAAACTCTTAATTACTGAAAGTTTCAACAGAAGACGCTCAAAATTTTTTCGATATCACAACTAAATAACTTTAATTTTAATAAACTGCTGGCAGAATCAAAAACATTAACTTCCCTTCGCCCCACATGATTCCTTCTGGAACATTCGACAAACCCAAGGGTATTGCACCTGCTTCACGTAAACTGAAATACGCAGTAATCAGTGAACGTATGGTTGCTGTTTACCTTTTGACAATGTCTGCATCATCAGTTGCAAGTTCAGCGTTTCTGCGGTCCGGCATTCCAACAGTGGTTCTCAATCCCTTTATCAAAAACTGATCCTTGATAGTAAACGGAACACCGAGAAGCGGTTTTGTTTCAGCCAAATTGTTCAATTCTTCGCTATCTTGTTCAATCGCATCTAAAACCGAATCGATGGCTTTCGCAGTTTCCAACGCGTTCTGATAGTTGCGTTGAACAAGTGCGTGAATCATTGGGTCAACCAATTCAATTCGTTTGATATACGCTTCAATGACCTCGAGTGCCGTAAGCTGAATAATAAACACGTATTACGCAAATATTTTCTTCTCTTACTTGACGATTACGAATCTTTTGAGCCAATTCGACTGCCGGAATCAAAACGATACTGTCGCTTGCTGGTTTCGGAACAACTTGTTTCTCTTTAACCCACAAATTCCAATAGACATAAGATTGATGAACGATCATGTGGTACAATTGGACAATCCACACGAATATGCAAGCCAATGGTTTGATCAGAACGGCAACGATATGCTCTTCGTCGAGAAACATTTCGATGGGCTCTGAAACAAATCGATGAATTTAATGTCACGTTTTTAGAGGAAAAATGTCTTCAAACATAATGCGTGGGCCTAAACGTGTCTGTTAAATACGAAAAGACGAGTCCAGAAAGTGGGCGGAACATTTTGACGCATCTAGAGAATCTTTTGGCGCATTTTCGAATCATAATTCTTGTGTGAATGCACGAAATCGGTCTCCTTGAATTAAATGTAAGCAATCGTTGAACATAATTTACGACGAATATTTGAATTCATAGTGAACTCGTTTGACATTGCCAATCATTTTATTGCAAACATAAAAGCTGATCTCATATCGTAGTGAATAATCAGTTCCATTCAAACGGATCACAGTTTCGCATGCCGACAAGACATTCCTGAGCGATTTGTATTCCTGTAAAACCATAGAAATGCCGAATTCATTATCATATAGAATCACTCGATCGATTATAATGAAGAGAGCATGATCGATTTGTGTGACCAATGATACGAAAAAACAAAAGGAATTTGACAGTTGCTTTTATCACTTGTCAGAAGTGTGTCGTCCATCATTTTGAGTTCAATTGTGTTGAAATGCAAAAAACAACTGCAAGTCTGTGAACATGTGGCCAATGAACACGGAAGTGCATTCAATTTCAATGTCTCTTTTCATGTTAAGAATAAAAGTTGCAATTAGCATTCCAATAACTGAAATTGAAGTGATTTGTTTTCAACAAGCAAAATTGACCTTCCAACACAGTCAGTTTCCCAAACGGATTTCGTTGACCTGCAGTTCATGTCGGGCAGCAAACGGCAGCCGATCAGTGGGTTTGCGCTTTCTGTCTATGGCGAGGTGTGAAATTCGTTGCCTTTTTTCGATTGTCGGCAGATGGCCGTCGGTTTGCTCATTGACGGCTTGGTACCTTCGACTGCTTCCGTCCGTCTTCGATTAGGAGCGTAGAGATTTCATAAAATTTGTCAATTTCTCGCCAACAGAACCCCGTTTCGGCGAAAATTTCAAATTGGCTTTCCTTCGGGTCATTCTCGGAGGATTATGTACTTTGCGCACCGTTTAAACCGCTGTGATCGAAGAAGATAGGGTTGACGCGAGCCAATGGTACATCTGGTCATAATGTGATTCCCACATTTCATTGTTCGTTTTGTGCACTCAATTGACCGGAAAGATTAGAGAGCTTCGTCCTACGCGTTTTACCGCATTTTTTATTTCGGGTTCCAGTCGCCATACAATCCGATCATTTTCAGTTAATCAGCTCCGCTTGCCGCTTGCTTTCTTCCTGTTGATTCTCCAAAATGTACCTCAACAACAACAACCCGTTTCTCAATGACCTCTTCGCTACTCCGGTGTTCAATCAAAATCCAGCGTTCCACCAGAATACGATTTTCCAACAGAACTCGATGTTGAGCCAGAATTCAATGATAAGTCAAAATCCGACTTTTTCGAACAATCCGTTTGTGTCCGATGTTCCTATCAACTACGCTACAGACTCAAGCAGCGAATGCTCTTTGACTTATAATCGCAATGTCGATCACATTATTAATGGAAAAGAGGGGTGAACACAAGCCGCTTTTCAGTGAACTCGACGCCTCGTTTTTAGGAAAATGTTTGTCGGCGGTCTTCATTGGCGAACTACGGTAGAGAATCTGCGAACATATTTCGAAAAGTACGGAGCTATCGAAGAGTGCGTCATTATGCGCGATGCAAAAACTAAAATGACTCGGTGAGTTAGAACAAACTCATCAACGATAAGTACCCTCATCATTTCCAGCGGTTTCGGATTTGTTACGTTTGTCGACTCTACGGATGTGCACAAAGTACTCGCAATTCCTGATCATTATTTGGACGGTAAAAAGGTGAAAATTTGAATAAGAAACGAAAAATAATTAATCAAACTTTTATAGATCGATCCGCAGATTGCAATTCGTCACATTAGCCCAGCCCGTTCGGTCAACAACATTTGCAGAAAAGTGTTCATCGGCGGCGTGGCACAAACGTGCGACGTTGAGGACATCAAACTCTACTTCTCTCGTTACGGTCAAGTAGAGGACGCGATCCTCAAAATGGACTATCCGAAGAAGATGCATCGCGGATTTGGATTCATTACATTCGTTCAATCTGAAATTGCGGATCTTGTTTGCGCCATTCGTTATCACGAGATTCACGGCAAAGCTATTGAGTGCAAGAAGGCGCAAAAAAAGGAGTTTGTGAAGGTGAACACCGACGCAACGCTTGCGGCTTCCAACTTGCTCGCTAGTTTGCCTCAAGAACAAGTGCTTGGTAAGCTTTCAGCGTATGAACTGACCTTTTTCCTATGATTTTAGCTATCTACAACATGCTTTCTAATTACAATTAGACGGACAAGTGGTTTAATTTTTAACTTGTTTCTTTGTCTCAAATTTTTGCTTCTTTTTACTGTTTTTACCTCGTAATTTTTGGGTTTTTTTGTATCTCTATCTTTATCAAAATCATTCGTCTTTCTTAAATGATATTTTACAAGTAATTTTTTTGGCATTTTGGTATTCCGTATAAACTTTATCGAGCAACGTCGTTTAAACGATAAATAAACAGTCAAGTTTATAAGAATTTGTGTTTTTAATTTCGAAGAGAAACTCAAATTGGGAAGTTCATTTTCAAGTTCAGTTGGAGAGTTCGGTTCGTTCGACTGATTTCGTTGGAATGTCGGGGATCGAAAAAGCGACGTTGCACGACATTTCGACGCGTATGAGTGTGTTGCTGATCATTATGGTCGGTTTGGCGTTGCTCCTCGCTTTGTACGCGCTCTTCGAATGTCTTTTGATTGTCTACTCGGCGATTAGAAACTTGGCCAAAGGAAAGGAAGTGAGCGACGAGTCACGTTTATAATCAAAGACGACTTCTTTTAGAATGAGAGTCAAACAGACGCACAGTATCTCCAGCAAACACAATGAATTACCGTGTGTTGGATTTTGATTGATACAATAAACCGAGAATTGAGTTAAATGATGATTTTTTCAAATTACAAGTTCTTGCATCGAGTGTTCGGAGTGATTTCAATAGTCGACTTTTCTGTGAGCTCGATTGAAATCTTGATCACTCCTGTCGGCATTATCTATCGGCTTGCTGTGAAATTGCTTCAAAATTGAGTTGTGACAAATTCCACCACCAAATTCTGTTGAATATGAGGGGGAAGCGCGAACGCTGTCCCCCAAACGCAAAAATTTAGCTGTTGGCCAATGACTATGCGCCACTGCCATACAGGTCAGCCTGAAACCTAAAGTGCAATGGTCAAGCCTCACCATAATGTCGAATTCTTCATGATCAAGCCGAGCATCCAGCCAGGTAAGTTTATGAGTCGACCATTCGCCGTCTCTTATGATCTTCGACTGCCGCATCAACCGATGGGTCGCGAGTGGAGTGAGAGGCATCAAGCGCTGTGGTCTCTATTTGACTCTCTCGTTTCTCCGACCCTCTTTCGTTACGCGATATTTTTGATGGGGTTTTATAAACAAACCGTCACAGTTCATTATTTCGGATATTTACTTCTACGTAGCCATCAAACTTTTATCGCCATTAGTTGCAATTTCTGAGAGTTTTAACGATGTGAATTTGAAAAACTTGTGTAAATCAAAGCGTAAATTGTGTATCGAGATTGTGACAAAAATTTGCATAAATTTATGTAGAAACTCTCTGCGATGTAATTCTAGACATTTCTGCGCCGTTTGCTGACTTTGCTCGGTTCTGTGAACTGCAACTGACGAGCGAGATGTTTCCACTGAACCTCGACTTGTTCTTACAATGCGTGTTTGTTCTCATTGTTATTACTTTCATTCTGACCAGCAGTTGTATTGCGTACGTTGCTTATCACTGGAACGGCAAAGAGGAGGAGAGCTATCAAACCATGATCCAATATCCGCAATGTCAATCTTGCGGCGGATACAAACAAAAGGTCAAGAAAACGGTATTCTTGATTATGCACTTTGTACGATATATGTTTTTCAGGATACTCACGTACCGTTAGCTCACATGAATCGTATGGAGATTGTTGATGAAACGGTGTCACCAACCGATTCGCGTTGTGTCGGTTGGAATACTGAACAAAAAAAATACGCTGAATGGTCGAATGAACTGAAATCTGATGAGAAGTCCACTGACACCATCAACTGGTCTTCAGCTTCAAATGCAACGATCATTTCGAACTCACCAATCAAAGAACCACCGAAGACCCGCGAAGTCAACAAAGAATTCGAATCGTCGGTTGAGTTTTGGCGTCGTCGTGCTGCAGAAGCGCCGCCTCTCATTTGTCATCAACAATCATTGACTGCACGTGGAATCATTTCAACTCGTCCGATTCTTCGTGCAAAACGTGAGTCCTTTAACGTTCTCTGAGCTAACTGATACGTTTAGGCACTTTGCACAAGTGATTTCTTACTATTTTTTGGTCAACAGAAAGTTACGAATAAACCGAAGAATCTTTTCATCTTTCTTTTGAACATCAGAAATTGAACGTAACTTCTTATAATGAAAACTCGTTGTCATTAGTATGTGTCGACCGATTGATTTGCTTGTGGTCGTTCTACAATCTATCGAACCTCAGCTAACGAAATAGCAAAGATTAGTTGATTTCGTGGGTTTGATTTAACTATAAACATGTTGGTGCGACGTTCGGAGTTTGTAGTTAAGTGAAAACCGCAAATTCAAGTTTGTGTTCTCGAGACTTGTCAGTTTCGTCGCTGTTTGTGCTCAGACCGCCCATTCTTTAGTCGAATTATGGACACAAACTGAGCAGAAACATGAAGCTTTCGGCAGAGTATATAAACCGTCTAATAGTTCATTACAATCGTTTTCAATAGACCGTTAGATGAGGGAAATGCGTTCTTTCTAATCACGTGTTTCTTCGAGCAAAAGACATTCGGAAAAGTTTATCGATTTTTAGTGAGAGGCGAATAAAAATCGACGTGCAGTTTCACTTATTTGCAGGTTTTGCTTCCGAAAAGACGAGATTCTTAAGGTGTTTAAAGAAAATGTCTATCAACGTTGAACATAAGGTTTACAAAGACGGTGATGACGAACTAAGAGGTCTATTAGCAAATCCAAAGAAGTGAGTTCCTAGTTAATGATCAGCTAGTGATTAATTTTCAGTGTGAATACAAAGCTTCCCACTGTTCTCGTATTTCCAGCTTTGTTTGGACTAAGTGAACACGAAGAAGAAACCGCAAAAATGTTGGCAAAGGTACAATCTAAAGTTTTTACAATTAAACATCGCATTGCTAGTTCGGTTTTGTAGCTTTTGCTGCCGACGTGTACGGTGGCGGAAAAAACTTTGATTCACGTGAAGAAGCCTTTGCTGAAATCAAGAAGTACCGTGAAGCAAGATCAACTCGTTTGCGTAATCGTTTGTTAGCAGCTGTGAATTTCGTTAAATCTCTTCCAATTGTGGATGAAGAAAAGGTAAAGAAGAAGTCGGGATTAAATTCATAGCTTTCAGATTAATGCGATTGGCTTTTGCTTCGGCGGTCTTTGCTCATTGGACCTGATAAGAATTAACGTTGTTGCATCGGCAGTCAGTTTTCATGGATCTTTTCAGCCGATCGACGGCGAAACGAATTTCCACGAACTGGATCCGATTCGTAAAAAGATCTTAATTTGTCACGGAGACAACGACGCTCATGTGAATCCCACGGTGAGATGAAAGAGAAGTTGGCGAATGAAACATTGACTTCAGGTAGACGCATTCATTGAGGAGTTACGAGCTCGAAAAGCAGACTTCCAATTCATTCGCTATTCAGACGCTCTGCACGGCTTTACAATGAAATGTTTGTTTACAACAGGCTTTGCTTAAAGAGTTTACACTTCAGCACACAAGTTCGAAGGCATACCGGGCGTTGGATATCATGAACTGACGGCTAAACGTTCCAAACGCGCGATGTTGTTGTTTTTCAACGAACTCTATGGGCTTCCGAAATTGGATCAAATTTGAATCCAATGGAAGACATCTTTCCAACAAAAAGCGACACGTTTTAGTAAGATTAAATAAAGTTAATCAAACACCATCACTAGTCCGATCCATCAAAAATTGACATAAACGTGAAATTAGAACGATTTGCGCTTCGACGACCCGACGAAAAGACGAACGAAAACCGCGCCATCGAGTGTTTGGTGCAAATGTTCTTGCGCTCAAATATCACGGCTACGTCCCAACATTTGACCTAGAGTCTTTGAACTTCGTAAAAAACATATTTGCTCTTCAGCTTCTTACGTTTTGTACCAACGATTAAACGTGTGATGAGACGTCGCGAATCGATTCGCACCACGCGCAGACGCAATTTCCGAACGTTTTTGGTTCAGAAAGTAAATTGATCGTGAATCAACGTGACATTCCCGCACATGAGTTCACAATCAACTGCTTCTAATCACAACAATGAACGTTAAGTGCAATCGGTTTTTTGTTGGCGCATTTTCCCAAACGAAATTTCCAGAAAACTCGATGGACGAACGGACGCGCAATTTATCGCCGTTTCTGAGACAAATCGTTCGTCCACTTTGTATTTTCGATGCTTGGCGGCCACAACAAGCGGCCGTCGTCTGCGCCGGTTCAAACGTTTCGATCTTTTTGCTGTTTCTTTCTAATCTCCGGGATATTTCAGATTGTTCCTTGAAATGCGTACGAAGAGCCGGAAACCGCAATTGCAGTCCAAAGAACCGCAAACGTCCTCTTCGTTGCTCGAGTCGAATCGATCTCCATCGTGGGATGAGCTTGAGGAGTTGGACCGTTTGAATCACGATGAGAGTTTTGAAGCACAGAACTCTCGACTAATCAACTCGTCGCCGACATTTCGTTTCAGTCGATGGAAATCGTGTCCAAGCGAAATGACTCCCGATGAACGCACTGAAAACGAATTCGTCAATTCGGGAACAAGCGAACGTCTTCCTTACTATTATCAATCCACGGTGGTATGTTTTGGTTTCTTTTGTTCTTCCAAACAAGCCGATTAACTTTAAAAATTGCCGGAAACTTGCTCCACGGAAGCAGTTTTTCCACTGATAAGGTTCAGTACACCCCCGGTTATTCGCTTATCAGAACGTTCGGTTTTTCTCGTTTATTACCTTTCGTCATTATTCATGATTCTTATGGTTGTTTGTCTAATTTCTGAGTTACGACCGTTGTTCTCAAACGCATATCCTCACAGCGTTTGAATCTCGGTGTTTATTGTTTGGTTCGTTGTTTGTACTCGAAGTCCTTTTATTCTTTTCTACAAACTTCAACGAAAACATCGAAGTTCCTTAGTACAGGGTGTCCCAGCCGAAAGTGACGATTTGAAACTCTCCGCACAATTCGAGTTCTTCACCGATTTTCATGCGGTTTTCTGTAATCGATTGGAAAGACTGGGAATTTTTGTTCTGCGTCTCAAGATTTCCAGAATTTCGTATGGCAATGGGGGAATCTGCATTTTGGCGAAGTGATCGGTTTTCACCGGTAAAAATTGCGTGCAAAATGAGCTGTGTGTGGTCTTCTTCATTTTGTAACCGTAACAAAAATGAGTTGGTCGCCCGAAGAAAAAGCCTTCTGCGTAATCGAATACGCGAAATCAAGGAGCCCGATTGCCGTTCAACGTGCCTTTCGTCGCCACTTCAATCTCCGTCCACGCGCAGCCGTTCCCAGCACAACAAATTTCTCGATTTGGTTGGACAAGTTCTTGGAGCGAGGGGATGTCCACAGGCGACATGGAGTGGAGGAAAGGTTGGGAAATGGTCTTTGAGTTTCCATTTGTTCTTGTTAAGGACCGCGAGAACCCCGGAGATGATGGCGGAAATTTTCCGTTTGATTCGGGACGATCCCAATCAATCAGTCCGAGCACTCGCAAGACTTTATCGACCGTGCCATCGACGACTACGCCAGACGACTCCAAAAGGTCATCGACAAAGAAGGCAGAAGTGTGGAACTTTGATTGTTGGATAAACTTTGAAAAAAAAGTCAAAGACCTTTCCTGACGAAGGAAACGGAAAGACCACACACAGCTCATTTGCACGCGAATTTTTCGATCGAAAACCAAACATTTCGCCAAAATGCAGATTCCCCCATTGCCATACGAAATTCTGGAAATCTTGAGACGCAGAACAAAAATTCCCAGTCTTTCCAATCGATTACAGAAAACCGCATGAAAATCGGTGAAGAACTCGAATTGTGCGGAGAGTTTCAAATCGTCACTTTCGGCTGGGACACCCTGTATAAGGCAAATGAACATTCAGAAAACGGGATCAGCGGAACTTAGAACGCAAGAACTTACGTTCTTTAAATTCATAATCGCGTGTTGTCAATGTTTGTATTTCAATTAAATTTGAACGACCTCAACGTCTTTGTGACTTCGTTTTGGTTTTCGGCAAACGCAAACAATCGGCGTTTTGTTCATCTGCAGCGCAATATTTCCATCAGTTAAGTCCCAGTTCACTCTGTGGACAACAAGGTTCTTTTTTTAAACCAGCAGTTTAAAGTTCATTACATCATCACCGATCGCACTAGAAGCCCACGACCGATTTATGATGAGCACGCAAACCGATTTGCCTAAAAATCAACTGAATAGTTCCGGTCATAAAGTGGTTTTGGTAGTGAGAATTCATGACCCAATTCCTTTTATTCGTTAAAATACCGATGAGCATCAAGGAACTGGCCCAATAGCCTTGTTACCAGGTGTTGAACTTTTTCTCGGAGAGCGCGGTTTCTTGTATGATGCTCGCGAAAAAGTTTGATAAATGACTGTTTCCAAACCCAATTTGTCTTGTTGATTATTGTACTCGGGACTCGTTAGTTCCGTTCTTGACACCCTTGTTTGTTCTGATGATTTCTGATGTTTGTTTGAGTTTTCGCAACAAATTCGACTCTTAAACCTTAACTACCAGTTACGAACTTTTCTTCGATTTCTCAATTCATGATTTACAGTTATTTACTTAGCAAGCTGGACATTACCGTCGTGGGGAGCCGATGAACAAAGTATTTGATCGTGGCAATTTCTTTCCGTCCCACTTCTTCAAATCGAATGCCAAAGGGAATCTGCGTAGTTTGTTTGAAGGCGGTCGAAACGGTGATGGAAAGATTAGCAAAAGTGAATCAGTGCAATCGCTGGATGGACGACAGACGACATCTAAAGGAAAACGCAAAGGTAATTTGTGATTGATTCTTGATTAAAGTCATTTAGGTTACTTTAAAAAGCTCGTTGGTGGACTGTTTATGGATTGGCTGTTTCTGGCGTTGCTCGGCGCAAGTATGGCTGTCTGTTCGTTGGCTATGGATATTGGAATAGAGAAACTGGGAACTTTTCACATCAAACTTCTGAATATGACTAGAACAGTTGATCATAGCTTCTTGCACACGTTCCTCGGCTATGTGTCATGGGTCCTTTACTCGGTTGTTTTGGTCTCAGGTTCAGCTTTGTTTTGTCATTTTGTTTCGCCTCAAGCTGTTGGTTCTGGTATTCCAGGTATCGTTTGTTCTTAATGACTCTCGTATATTTTTGACCTTTAGAAATGAAAACCGTGCTTCGTGGTGTTTATTTGAAAGAATATCTTTCGTTGAAAACATTGGTCGCCAAAATGGTCGGTCTAACCTTGTCGTTGGGATCACAATTACCGATCGGCAAAGAAGGTCCTTTTGTGCACGTTGCGTCGATTATGGCAAACTTGTTGTCACGGCTCGTGAATTCATTCGATTCGGTCTATATCAACGAATCACGACACACTGAAATGTTGGCCGCAGGATGTGCTGTAGGTGTGTCTGCAGTCTTCAGTGCTCCGGTTGGCGGTGTTTTGTTTTCAATTGAAGTCACTAGTGTTTACTTTGCCGTTCGCAACTATTGGCGTGGTTTTTTCGCGGCCACGTGTTCGGCTACGGTATTCCGTTTGTTGCGCGTCATTCTACAGTTGGATCTAACCGTTGTGGCATTCTACCAAACATATTTTCCAAAAGAAGCCTTTTTTCCGGAAGAATTGCCACGTAAGTTGGTCTAAGTGTTGAAGCAGAAGGTTGTTACAATAATGATTTTAGTGTTTGCATTGATTGGTTTGATTTGCGGGTTTGGAAGTGCAGCTTTTATTTACACTCATCGAAAAATGGTGTTGTTTCTTCGATCCAATAGATTCTGTAAGAAAATCTTCCAACAACATTGGTATCTTTACCCGGTCATTATTTCGTTGGTCATCTCTTCAATCACGTTTCCCGATGGATTTGGAATCCTTTTGGGTGGTGAGGTATGTGATGGCTTTGCTTCAAACACAAATCGAATTATTTCAGAGAAAGTTTAGTTTGAGTGCACGTGATTTTTTCAAGTAGGTCGTATGATGAGCTAATCAGATTGAAAGTAAATTCAGAAACTGCACGTGGACAGCGCACGTCAATTCGAGTCAATACTGTACGGATAGAACGATGATACAAAATTGGATCGGAAAAGATGAAAATCTGAACATCTTTCTGGTTCTCAGTTGTTTCATTCTCACTTACTTCTTTCTCTCTGCATTGGCTTCAACTATTCCAATTCCTTCCGGTACGTTTGGTCCCGCGTTTGTTCTTGGTGGAGCATTTGGTCGAATTGTTGGTGAAATTGTGGCTGTTTATTATCCTGATGGTGTACGAGAAGAAGAAATCGTACAAGTATATCCGGGTATCGAATAAATACAAAACCATTAAGTGCTTCATTTCTTCAGGTGTCTACGCTGTGGTTGGAGCTGCGGCGTTTTGCGGTGGTGTAACTCACACAGTATCTGTTGCGGTAATTGTATTTGAACTGACCGGTCAACTTGTATATCTGCTGCCGGTCATGATTGCCGTTTTGATTGCCAATGCAGTTTGTTCATATCTTCAGCCGAGCATCTATGACTCTATCATCACCATCAAGGCCCTACCTTTTCTTCCAGACATTAAAAATTTTTCGACAAAGTAGCTCTTAAGTCAACTGAGCTTTAATTCCTATTTAATTTCAGTTTTCATGGAATCAAAGTTGAGCAGATTATGACTTCAGCCGTCAGATATTTGACGCCAAAAACAACCTACGGCGAATTACAAACGCTCTTGGTTGAAGATCAGCATTTGAAGTCTCTGCCGGTTGTTCAAAGTCGGCAGGATATGATTCTTTTGGGATCATGTTCTCGAACAAAGTTGCTGCAATCGTTGGAGAAACGTGTTGGTTCTGCCGCACGACAAACCGAAGCTCACCGACGTATAACCGAAGGATTCAACGAACTTGCACGTCGCTGCCGCTCATCAACAAACCCTCGACCTGGTTTGCTACTTTCACCGACAAATTTGGAAAGAAACAAAGAAGAATCTCGATCAGTTCCGAACAAGCTCAACTTCTACTACAGAGGTCGACCGCCAACTCTTGAAGAGTGTCCTCGACCAGGTACGTAATATTCTCCAAAAGATATTCAACTCAATTTAGTTTCACCTATTCAATTCGAACCAACAGTTCAAAATCTGATCATAGATGAAAATAAAGATGAAGGCTCTCAAGTTCGAAAAATGTCACGGTAATTTCTTGTAAACAACAATTTTTGTTTATCACACGTTTCAGATTCACGGTAACAAATGTTCCAATCGGTGAAAAAGAAGCAAGCGATCCGTCAAGCACAGAAATGGACAGCGAATCACGAGATCGCCTGTCATCAGATGGTGATGACAATAGCGATACTGTGTCGAGAACAAAGAAACGTCGGCATAACACGTTTACGAACACCGTAACAAGTTTGGCGCGTACTTTGACTCATCTGAATAGTGGACGGCATTTTCCTCGAAATGCTGCAGAAATCGATCTTTACGGAGACGATCGAAAGAACTGGGAAACCGAACAGTTGAGTCATTGTATTAAATTGAACGAAATTGGCGTCGACACCGCGCCGTTTCAACTGGTCGGCAACACTTCGATGCTCAAAGTTCACTCGTTGTTTTCCTTACTTGGATTAAACAGAGCTTACGTAACACGATGTGGTCGGCTTGTCGGTGTGGTGGCGCTTCGAGATATTCGAGTTAGTTAGAACATAACTAATTGCTAATTGGTTTGAATTATTTAGATGGCTATTGAGAAGGTTCAATCCGGTCAGTTGTATGCACAGGGACCGAAAATGGAAATCGAAGTCTCGGACGATAGTTCGGAAGCTCAACGACGTCTACGTTCTATGAGTATTCACAAAGCACAGTTAGACGAGGACGGTAAAATGGACAGGTTGAATCCACAGCCTGAAGTCATCAGTCGTACGGCAACTTGGGCCTCATTCAAAGACGGCACACCGAGTGGTACGCTCTTGGACAGTGGGATTCTAAATGATGATTCGGATGGCGAAGATGAAATTCCTATTCGATCTGATTCTCGACCAACTTCTGATTCAACAGACGGAATGAATCGTAAGTTTTCTGCGTCCAGTGAACTCATTCGTTTTGCTTAGAAAGTGAAAAAGAACGCTCTGCGGATACGGCGATTCCGATCGATTCGAACGAAAAAATGCCACGAATTAACGTCACTCCTCCGACAGACGAGTAGAAGTTTTCATTCGACACTTCAATATTAGTTTACATCTTTATTTTTAATTCGATTCTCTTGCAATCAATCTCCTTAAGCTCTCGACTATTCCAAACAATGCATTCGCCGGTGGTTCATTCATTTATGCTTCAACGGGTTTTGGTGTTTTTTGAATCAAATTTGGTGCTTTTGGTTTTAAATTTCTATGTTCCACAATTTGCTTTAAATGCACAAGCCGATAAATACTGTTTTTTCCTGTCAACTACTTGCAATAAGTTTTTCTATCGAATAAACATCCTTCGGTTTATAATCAGCAATAAACTCGTCGTTTTGTTCTTTTTGGATTCAATCTCATTGTCATTAGACTTTGGTTTGACGAAGACCTCTTTGACGTTTGTTGAGCTCAAACTCAAGAAGCTTAGAGTGCGTTCGTGTGGAAAGATGTTAAAATTTATTCATTGGCAAATAGACTGAGGCATATTCAGAACTTGGAAACACAATACTCGTCCTAATTCAAAAACCGTATATCAACAATCATAAAGAAATTAACGGAAAACAAATGGGTTTTGAGCAAGTGAACAACAAAGGCAAGAGAAGAACGATTATCAGATGGTTGGTAACGACAAGTTTGTTTTCGGAGTTGCAGGAGCTGTGCGAAATGAATCATAAGACGATGCCCGCAAACTCTCAGTTGATGGTAATTGTCTGCTTGTTGGTCCCAAATCATTGACAGAAAGTTGATGTTGGGAAGAGGAGTCCGGTAAGTTTGAGTTCTGTGAACTAAGTGTTGGACGTCGTCTATCTGAATACATGCGTTTGAGTGCAGTTGAGGGTCCCAGATCTTGACCATCCAATGCGTCGACTCCGGGCTGATATGCGACCTGAATATGAAGTTCAGTATTCATTACATTTATTCCAAAACTACCCCTTCAGAGTCCGTTGTTTCATTTCCCGATTGTGCACGATAAGAACTGTTGTTTAGCGTCGAGTTTTCGTCGGCCCGTTGAAGAACAGCTTGTCGAGCCAAATAGCGTTCACGTTGCAATTGAATGACAATTTTCGATGGAATGTCTGGAATCAGAAAAGCCATAACGCCCTTTATACAGAGAACAAGATGCTAAAAACTCAATTAGTTTACGTACAGAAGATTTACAAACCTCAAATACAAGGATAAAAGCCAATCTTAATGTTAAGAGTATCCACCATCTGCTTGTATACAAATAGTTATCGTTACAACCATCCGACGAATGGTATGTTTTCGGTATTATATTGCTCAAACTGCACGGTGTTGTTCGGTAGTCACGGAAACGACAAAACTTAACATCGTTGAACTGACTGTACTTTATGCTGATGTTTTGAGTATCGTAGAAACTCATTGAGTCCTCTATGTAACCGTCCAAACTATGATTAATCATGTAATAGTAGAGTCGAGGAATGAAATCCGAGGTGAAAGCGATGACACACGCCTTGAAATCGAAATCATTCTACTAACTCATGTTACAAACTCACATTGCAGAGAACTGAGAGCTTGGACAACAAATCCAAGATCGTGAACCATATTCCAATGTTACGTGCGGTCAAACAATGGGGTTTGCGTTGTGCAGCTGTAAATATCGCTGTCAAACGAGATCAGTTTCTCTTGGTCCTCAAGAACAATCCGCAAGAAATCGTTCCGTTCTCTTCAATCTTTTTTTTGTCGTAATTCATATGACCGTTCAATAAATCCAACCAAAGATTTCTAAAAATCAACTTACTAATAAACTTGTACGCATCTGTAATAAAGAGATCACTAGTTCGGTTATGATGCCAAGAACGTACCCAAACGTATTTCAAAAATATTGTTTAGGAGAGCTTTAATACGAAGGATAAAAACAAAAAACGCAAACACAAACAAACCACAAAATGGAGCCAATGGAAAGGCCGATACGAAAAGAGTGCAAAATCCAAACTGAAACAATCGACTTTGAACTAAAAATCATAAAGTTACATACTTGTATCACCATTTCAAGGTATTCATCAAACAAGAATTGCTCGGTTACCGGATTCAACGAGTAGTCTCGTTCAACAAGACTCACGTTTTCTGTCGCTGATTCGATGACAACCTGCGACTCTTTTCTAATACGCTCTTGACGTTGAACCGAACTTTCCGGTAAACGAAGTCGCCAACGACGAATCGCATTCCACAGAATCGGTGTGCAAGTTTCAGCAAACGCGTTAACGAACTGTTTGCCGATCATAATAACCTAAAAAAGGTTTCTATTGTTCTCTATAATAGTTAGTTATTTACCGCCAGCTGAACGATCAATTCAACCATACAACCGGACGAATCACACTGTTCAAGTTTGTAGCCAAAGAGACCCGTGTTTTCAACAACATCAATGACATATGTTCGACGATGTTTCATGAAGGCGATGTAAAATAACGAAGCATAATAATTGACGAATTGGAAAGCTAAAAACACTAGTTATCATCAGACACTTGTGCTCCTTAGAATATGCACTCAAGGTTGTTAAGAAGATAGTTTTGTGTTTGTTGGTTTTAGCAGTCGGTTATAACAACTTTAAGTCCCAGAAATTTGTACAACAAGAAGGTTACAAATCAGTGAAATGTGAAAGTAGAACGCAAATGTCGACTTACCAAAAACTTTAACGGTGTAGGAGTTGTCGAATTCCGTTTGTGTTCGTGGATATTCCATTTCAGTTAGCTTCAAAGCCAAACTGTTGTAGATCTGTAATGCGATTATTGTAAATATATGTCTGTCAACAGAGCGTACTTGATTGAATACCATGATTACGCACAAATTGATGAATGCCGTAGTGGTCGAAGTAAACAAAACAGCTTGGATTTGAAAGTTCTTATCGTATTTATCGTAATAATGCTCGTACATCATGGAAATGGCTATCAATCGATAAGCCATAATGCCAATGATCAGTGCAATAACCAATGAAATCTGCAGTAAAGATTAATTCTAATTATCAAAAGAGTAACATACGAAGAATAATACCGAAGCCACTGAAAATGCGAATCGTATACCCTTTTCGACGGGTGGAATATACGGTTCCTGATGCTGTGTAACCGGATTGACACGCAAATGTTTTCTTCGATATTGGAACTCGGGACGGGGAATCTCATCTTCTGCTTCGAAATCAAAGACATTCCACTTATAGGCTAACTCAGCGTGATATCGTTTCCAACTCTCCAGAAACAGCGTTCCCCATAAGCAGACACACGCGGCGAAGATAACCGTAATGAAGTTGTCGAAAATGTAGGTGATCTAAAACATGGCAATCATCAACCAATAGATCGTTTCGTTTACTTGAGAATACACACAACTTTCACTTAAACGCGTGTAATCGCAGTATTCGCCGCAAATTGGACAGATCGTCATGTTGCCAATGCCGTTAACGTCGCAAATCTGTTGGCTAAATATTCCAATTCAAACAATGCAATCGATAATCACTGACCTTGGAACATCGTAAGGCAAACTAAACAACCCGAAGAGGAAGCACAGAATTCCGATGACCGAAATTGCGTACAAGGACCTCGTGTAATAACCAATCCATGCGAAGTAAAAACCGATTTTAGTTCCAAAATAATTCTTAATCGTATGCAACGGCTGATATCTGCAATGGTTTTAGTTCCTGGATCAATCGTCCCACAACTCACTTCCAAACATTTCTGGGCTTCACCCAGTTTTCGTAGAGTAACTTTCGTTCCGAACAAGTCTTCGGGTCGTACGGTTTGTTCTCCTCCAAATCTTCGTGCAGTGGATAGGCGTCTGAAAGAGTATTCCCGTAGTTGAATAGTATAGATGAAAGAATTGCGTTGAAGAAGCGAATAACAACTCACCTAAATAAGTTCGATTCTTAACCAAACGGTCAATTCCAAATCGAATTTTGTCCGATGACTCGTTATTGTCGTATCGTGTTCTGCAATTATCGAAACGAATCGATCGAATAGTCGTGAATCAAACCGAATTAAAATGTCGTAAACCATAAGTTGACGTTGAGATTTAGTAAAAAACGTTGTTTCATCTTCATATCCAATGAAGCAGTTGAGATGTAAAACATTGAAATAACGACTGTCTGTTGAAATGCTCGACAACGGTAAAAAAATAAGCAACTTGCAGAAAAGCATAACAACTGTTTACATTTTTCCTTTAAAATCGTTCATTTTTTAGGGTTGTCGAGCATTTTTGCAGACAATCACTAGTTCACTTATGTTGTTCTATGAACGGTTGACAGAAGTGATCCGGTGGTTCGATTCGCGCCTTTACGTCTTCGTCGAAGTCAAGAAAGGGGATTTGTTTTAGACAGCTATTGACCATTCCGTCCATTAGATTTGCAACTTTCTTCACGTCATTCTGATAAACCGGCATTTTGATCTGTAAACGTCTGGAGATTACGCAAACTTTTGATTACCAACCTTCAATAACTCTGCCTGTTTAGTTAAGACTTTGAACGGAGCATGTAGACACACGAATGCAGTCCGAGAGAACTTTGCGTAGAACCATTCGAGTTCGAGGCCTTGAATTCTCAGATTGTTCTCGTACACTCTTCGCTTCTCTGCAGCACTTAATTGAGCCGTTGATCGATAAGAAGTCGAGACATCTTTTTGCTCATCCTAAACATCGAATTACACTTTCGTATGGCTCTAATGCTCTTACATCCGATTGCTCATCTTCTTCGTCATCGTCGAGCAGATCCATATCGTATGCTAACACGTAATCAATGAGTCGAACACCATCTGAGAAAAAAGACCCGATCGGCTGAGTGTCAATTGAACGTGAACGAGAAGGCCCCCAACGCGCTTTTGTACCGTTTCCGACGTTGTTCAACTCGATGTTCTGAACATGAACACGATTTGACATTAAAGGAAGACAAAAAGGACTTGCCGAATTGTTGCTTGTTCGGTCCGTATATGTTATAATGGGAGTCTGTGGATTAGATCTTTGTAGGAAAGCGGGTAGATGAGACCGCCAATTGGAGTTTCCCTGTTTGTTCGGTTTATTGGAATCATTTGCATCAGAATTGTCGTTGCCTGTAGAGAACATAGCGGAAGTGGGGATTAACGGCGTCGTCGAGGCAACAAATTCGTTAGGATTCGTTACTGCCGGTGATTCACGAGCATCTAAAGAGTTGAAAAGTTAACTGCGGTTAATTTGCGCATTCGAAATTGTGCGTTTTATTCGGGTTTTCAAGAAATAAACTAAGTGAAGGGGAAAAGGAAGTCAAATAATTAAAAGAACTATAAAAGTGAAAACATAAAATACAATGTTTACCCAATAAAACGTTCATTAACAAACAGGAATGAAAAGCTCTTGAAGCCGAGGATCGACAACAGTCTGTTATGGAAGAAGCTCATTGCTCAACTAATCTCAACCCTTATAGTCTTCAACGACAAATTGCTGAGAAAACAGAAGATACGAAAATTACGGCTCATGAAACATTCACGAATTCCATCTTATCCAACGATATCAATTCGGAAAGTTGAAGAACAGAAACTGAGAAAAGCCAGAAAAGAAGGAACACTCGGTCTGCTGATTAATCAAAACATTCGACGCGATCACAGTGAAATGTGTCCAATTTATGTTTTTCGGATTACGCAATAGAAATTGACATAAACGTTCTTTGCAAGGAACTAAACGGCCGGGGACTGAAAGCAAAATGGAGATGTTCGTTTATGGAACAGATGTGCGCGTTGAAGCACTTTGCTCGTCAACCATCTTTTAACGATCGATGTTGGAACGGTAATCTTCGAACGCAAAAAAAAAAAAGAGTTTATGAGAAGGTAAACACTCCGTTCAACGTCTTAATTTACACGCTGAACTTTTAATTGGTTAGAAGATCGAAAGCCGTCGAACCAAACAAAAGAAATCAGATGGAAAGACAGCGGCGGTGCTCGAGTTTTACAGACCGAGTTTAAACACGCGCGGTACCCCCCGAAAACAAGAAAATTTCGATAGAAAGGTTGCGAACGTCAGAGACTAACGAAGCGAGTGTAACAAACTTGTGCAACATCTTCACAGAAAGATCGTTGTTTAGGGCAAACTTACCATGAAATGAGTCCATGGTCCGTAAACTTTCAATATCCGCTTCTGATCCAGAGGAGAATTCTGGAGCACTTCGGGTCTCAGCGGTTGTGCATTGAACGGATAACTGTTTTCGTAGTTTGCCTGAAAATAAGAATTGAAAAGAACTGAAGAAGGAATGCGGTGGTCAATTAGCGAACGAAGATAATTCCAGGTATTAGAATCGGCAGTTAAATGCCAAATTCAGTCACCTGAATGCAGTGACTAATTGCGAGCAAAGATTAAACGCTTTTTTCAAAAGTGTTTGCTAATCAACAACACGATAAAACATCGAAGGTTATGATTGACGCGCATTTCTTTAACTAGTGACACTTTTCAGCTTAAAAAGAACCGATTGCATTCGGTGCGATTAAAAGCCGACTGTACGAGTGAAATCGAAGCCACTGAAAGGAAACAAAACTAACCTTTGTGTCGGGGCATGTTTACGAGAAGGTTGCAGACGTTAATTCGAGAGTTTGTTGCTCCTCATTTCCGGAAGATTAATAGCCAACCCGAGAGCAATTCGATACGCACGATCATTCTGCTAAACAGTGAGAATTTGAAGTCTGTAAACGCGCAAATTTGATCATCATAAGGAATTCCGAGAATATCGAATTACCACGAAGATGCCCGACTAGAAGATAACTTCTCCAGACAAACCTTCTTTCTCTCCAATAACCACAATTGAGACCCAATCAAAGAAAAAGTTCCGTGTTAACCGACGGCTTTTGTTTACAAATTTTCTCTCCGTAAACTCGACTTTCGAGGCAAAAATCACGGTTCAGTTCGCTCGCCACTTTCACCGCATGTCTCTCGGAGTTTTTTGGTCTTCTTTCCACTTTTCGGGTTTTTCGATTGTCCACCGCCAACCACCGAGAAAACATCCGCATTTGCTCTTTTGGTACTTTTTTCTGCTTTCATTAGCAAGTTTGTGTGCTTCCAAGAGCCGTTTACTATGTTTTTGAGATGTTTCTTTGGATTGAAGCTCGAACCTTACCAATTAGTTTGCATTTTATTGAAGCCCGCATTAGTGACTGTCGTAAATGCTCAGTATCTTATTCTCAACATGTTAATTTCTGCTAACAATAAAAGAAATCATTCGAGAAAGGTTTCAGTACGAAAGTTTATTTGGCCAAAGGGCGACAAAGAAAATGAGACGAAGTAGTAAATGGCTTGTCAGTTGTTTGGCTTCTTGCAGCCTCTTCACGATTGCTCGACCGGTCCCTTGTTGGGAGGCATCTGGAAAACAATCTTCAATCAATTCAAGAAAACGTACGCTCATCGAGACTTCGGAGTTGAAGCGACACGACTTCTGGAAGAATGGTTGCGGCGGCTTGTGTCTTTGTCTAGGACGCAGATTCTGAAGGCTTTTGTAAATCTGAACTGACGTTCGACTCACCTTTTTCTGTGAAGTGGACAAAGATGGCGCCGATGGGAAAAGCTGGCGATCGGACATGATTGGAGCACCTCGTTTGAAGGATGCAAGATGACAAAAGTTGGAGTTCAGTTCAAACTCCGTTCCTTAAATAGTCAAATTCGCTTATGCAAATAAGAAAATTTTATGCAAATGAGCTCATTATCGACTTGATATACAAAACTAATTAACACAAAACGTTTATGTCATTTTTTACCAAACAATTAAAACTATTCCACTCACAAAACATCTTCTGTCATCTTCACTCACAACCCGACGATTTGCTGTTTCGAGACTAAACTCACTAAACACTCTCCAAATAACTCTCAGACATCTCTTACCGTCCTTCAACTTTTCTTCATCTTAACTAATCATCACATCTCTTTACTTCCACTATTCTTCTCATTTCACATCCAAAACACATTTCTGAACTAATCTCTTATTCTCACCCATTTGCCAATGAACGGCGATCAAAATTAATTAACCAAATAACACTCATCTCATTTCGTTTCCATCTTCTAATAGACACCTTTTCGTCTAAACTCAGCTCATTATCAGCAACTAAACTCGTCGCTAAACATCTCCCAACATCTCGCTATCTCATCAACGAAAACAGCGACCATTACAAAACCACGTACATCTTCCTGATCTCGTTGTTTCAATTTCCCAACGATTTCAATCATTTTCAAATCACTCGAAACCATTAACGTTTGTTGTCATCAACCGCTTACAAAAAAACCAATTTTTTTTGCATCATCTCGCATCAAATCCCAGCTCTAATCATCATTTCGCAAAGAATCAAAACAGTGACTTTGGACTCTTTCATTTCCGATAATATTTCGTTTTAAACAACCAAAAACAACGTTCTTTAAGTAATCACTAATTCTTAACCCATTTGCCAATCAACGGAAATCAACACTGATTAAACCAACCAACACCAATCTCTTTTTGTTCCATTCTCTGCGGAACATTCTAATAGACACATTCATCTCAACTCAACGTATCAACTAAGCAATCTCGTTCTTTCATCATCTTTGTTGCTTCTTGCATCTAAACTGACGGCTACAGGAATTCAAAACCATTGACTTCGAAATCATTTTCATTGTTCATTGCAATCCTTCCATCAAAGCAGCATCAATTTCCATCTTACCAAGCTTCCAAGGCCTTAGCTCGAACTTTCCAAATTCACAGTCCAACATTTGCTTTTTCTAAACAATTGAAACCGCTTACATCGCTCAACTTTTCAATTGATCGCACTTAACAAAAACACCAAATATTTCCACATTATGCAGCTCTAACATGAGAAAACACTTCTGATCTGCTTCAAATTCACTGACAATTCCACCCAAATGACTGCCCCACTTTTGAGTAAGCAAAATCACTGTAAATCTTAGCAAAAACCAACAGCTCCCGGAAATTTTACATTTTTTGATCCGGGAAACATCTTGAAAAGAGGGGCCTTCTTCCTGCGAGATGTAAGTTTACTTTCGAACTGTACAATTTGCGGGACCAAGGATTCGCACTACTGGCTAGAAGGCGAGCCCTACTTTCTAGTCCACAGTCTTTGTCACTTGGCTACAACAGCTACATTGGTGGCCAAATTTCCTTGTGTTAAAACGTGCAAAAAATCGTTAAAATGGTCATTTTATGGGCGTGCGCACGCGAATGTTGCAGGTTTGGCCTTGAGAGTTGATTCGTGAACTGTAGGCGGCTCCAAAATTTGCTCTTTTCGGAGAAGCCCACTAAAACAATTGGAAATTTGATCGATTCTAAGGCGAGCGTTTTCGAAACTGTGTTTGGACATTGCTCTTTGATCATCCGCTACTAAATTAGAACTAACTGGCCAAAGAAATCGATACAATACAACTGAAAGCATCGAACCAGAAATTGAGGCACAGTTTTATTCAATATATTTTTGGTAATGCAACAACAACTTATTATAGATAAGACTTAAAGGTCCAAAACAACATCCGTACATAAAGAGATCAACAATTTACAATGAGATTGAGTAAGAGATTCAGACCAACCAGTAATTCCATTCAAAACTTTGCTGGCTTTTTATTGCTCTGCCTCCGACTTCCAGGCTGAAACACAAACGTAAGGAGCAATTGAAAAGGGAAACTCACGGTTAAAGTCGCACAAGGCTTTTTTGATTCCCGTGATGTACGTCTCAAATTCCTCCTTTTTAGCGTTTGCATTGTCTTTGATGGCGACATTGTCCAGCACCGCTCGTTCGGCATTTTGAACATTCTCCAACAGCTTCCATTTGCGAATGTAGCTCTCAAAATGGAAGCTGTTCTGTCTGGACTTGGATATTTTTGGCGTTCCTTTGGCATTCGCCTAAAATTGACAAGTTTTTGAAGCTGTAGATAAAGATACTTACTTTAAAGTCCACTATTTTTGGCTCTTGCACCAAACCTTTCGCGCCATCCTTTTGTCGTTCAACCATGCCGTAGTTTCCTGAATTTTCGAACAGGTCATTCAGGTAAAGCAGACCTTGAAGCAGCTCCAACTGTTTTCGTGATTCCGCGGTCATTACGGGCTTCGGCACGCACGTTGAAATTCGCCATAATTTAACAAAAAGATGGCGCAATCTTACCTTCAAGGTGCACATTTTCGCCCACAGTTTTGAGTGTTTTACCGGAATGCCAGATCCAATTTTTGACAAGCTGCTATTTGCCGAAACAACAACGAAATCGATCAAACAACGAGTCTTCGACGGCGACACTTATTCGTTTGAGATCGTTTTGCGAGCAGTTCAAACGGTCTGCAAGTGTCCAACCATTACTTTACCCTATCGTGATTGGTCGGCATTAGCCGTTTACACTGAGTCTTTTGTTCAAACCGGACAGGTAAACTAAATGAACCTGTGTTAGGATGAAGATCGTTTTTAGTTCAAACAAATGTATTTGTCAGACCAAGATCGAGGTTTGCTTCTGTCAAGCAACGTGGATCAAGCACTACTATGTGCCGCTTACGATCGCTTTTGGTGGGATGTTCAAGAATGTTGCAATCAGCTTCAAGAAACGTCGTTGAATCCCGTAGCTATTTGGCAGTCATCAGCACTCGGACTAATCGGAACGATTCAACAAGTAATATATACAAGCTATTGGAGAGCAATAATCTTTCGATTCAGTGTCGATTTACCGTTCATGTTCCGCCGGACTACGAAATGCGATCGATGCTTTCGACGAGCGGTCAAGTTGCTGACACGTTTTTTGACGTGGCTCGACATTATGTTGTTTGTGATGTTGTGAGTTTGAAGGCTGCAAAATGAACTCAACGAGCTTTAGAAAGTTGACATGACTAACAATCAATCGTTGATCAAAACGGACATGGATGTTGTTTGCAAGATTATCGAGAAGTTTGCCGACAGTCACGCAGACCAATCGGATATCAAACTTATGATTCCAAGTTGTCTTCTTCTCTTTCAATTGCTTTTAGTTGATCGGTTGAAGTCGTCGTATTTGAACTCTGCGTTCTCGACTGCAATGTTGGCAACCGCTCTGCGATATCGTGTACTTGGTCGTTTGTGTTTCGCGAAAATAGTTTCGCTGTTAACCAAATTAGTTCCGGCTGCTGTTGGCAAAGCGGTTAGTTAACTTGCTATTTACGAATTGAAATGATTGTTTAGGAACGAAGTCTTGATCAGCGTTTCAATGCGGTAGTGAATTCACATTTGGCCGGGATTTTGTCAACGATCAAACATTACAACACTTTCTGGTTGACATTATCATCAACATACTTAAGGTAAGATTCAAATTGTCGAATGGAATCACAGAGTTTTCTAGTCGGATTCGAACGCTGGCCGTACATCGAGACTGAATACAATTGCTCAAGCGTTTTTCAAAAGCGGTTTGATTTCGATTAACAAAACCGGCGAATTCATCGATGAAGACATGGACGATGAAAACCGTGAAATAACGAAATGACAACTTTGGAGAGTCGGAATTCAGCAGTTTTGTTAGCAATTCATTGGAGAGTGCGATGATTGCTTTGTGGCCCGAGACAAAATCCCTGGTAATCCCGCGATTTTTGGCAGAAAGCAAACACTACGATGCATCGAATGTAAGCCCTTGAGAGTAGTCAATACACAGATGTCGTTTTTAGGATTATTGCAAACACAATGAACCGTTTTTGACTGAACTATCAGTCGCATTTCACTTCTTTCGTGGAATTGCACTTGTTGGTCTTGGAGAACCTTCAGCAGCAGCAGCAGCATCGTTTTTCGAAGAAGCAAGTCAAGGAATAGTCTCCAAAGACGAACCGTTGAATCGAGTTCTCTATCATTACACAAAACAGGAACCACCGTACGAACACACGTTAACCGATTTCTTTTGTGTTGTAATGAACATTTACAAAACGCAACAAACTCAAACCGAATACGTGATTCGAACGGGAATCTTTGCGTTGAGTTTTGCCGCTGAAGACGGTCCACTTCGGGTTAGTTTGTATTTTAACGAAGAAAACTGCATTTGTTTAGCCAACCATCTACACTTCGTTGTTCAGTCAATACGTGGCCACCGAACAGTATTTTGAAGCAATTTGAGTCCTGCATTTGAATCCGAGCAGGACTTCGCAAGAAAACTGTCTTCGCAACTTGATTGCCATTCTTTGCGACAAGGGATAAACCAAGTCGTTGGTTACACTTCATTATGGTAAATTGACTGATCAAGTGGCCGAGTTGTTGGAAACCAAATGCAAGCGATGCCTCCAATGAATGATTCGGGATTTCTCGAAACAGTTTACGCGTTTTACATTCATCGTTACAACTACGAAGCAGGTATGTGAAAAAATGAATGCGAACAACATTAGTGATTAAATTCAGCGGCACGTGTCATGTATAATCTTTGTTGGCGTTTACGTTGGGAAGCACAATCGAGAGAGGTGTTGAAAAAATGTCTACGAGTTCTTTCTTGTGTTTGTCAAACAATTCAAATGTTGCCGCCGAATCATTCCATCGAATTCGAATTGCGAGGATTGAGTTCAAACGGTGAAACTCCGAATGAAAACAATCAAGAAAACACAAGTCAAATGGGTATGAATGTTATTCGACTTCACACGATTGATTTCGCTTTCAGATGACAGTCAAGTAGTTCAACTGCATTTACAGAATGTTTGCAAAGGCGATCTTTACAACGAATATCTACTCTTGGAAGCTCGAATGACGTTGGTCGATACCGGCGGATTTCCGGAAGGTCCAAAGCTCGAAACAAGCGAAGTTTACGCAGCAGCCGTCGAACACAAACTCTACGATTTGGCGTTCATTCTGCAAAAGTAAATGTTGCTTATCTATGAAACTTATTTTTCTCTCTAGACATTTCAATGAGGATATCACACCATTGATCAAATCGTTGACTTTGGATTTTATCGGAATCGGTGATGAACTTCTGACCGACGTTCCAAATTGGCTCTACGCTAATGGTCGTTTCGTTGATTTTGTGTCGAAGTATGTTTTCTTGTGTGATTTCTTTCAACCCAATTTTACAGCAACGAGGAGCCGCTTCAACCGCATTGGAAACTGTTGGTGGCACTCGTCGACTTGAGCCTCAAACACAATTCTGCCGATGTTCGTGTTTTGCATCCGATTTTGAATCTGTTGTTGGAATGATCGCCACCGATACTAAAATGGCTGGAGAAACGATACTCGGTAAGCACAAACACGAAATGTTCTAATTCGAAAATGACTTCAGAAAGTCAACGCTCGTTAGTTTTTGCATCAGTTGATTGAGTTCGACGAACTGAGCTACGCATTCACCGTTCTGAATAGCCATCTAGAGAAATTGGTTAAACAGAAGTTGACGTCTAAGGATCTCTACTCGATTCCACTTGTTCAGGCCAACGCACTTCTTTCATTTGCCGCTGAGACGGAGCCGAATCATAGCGAGTTTTCGACGATATGATTTCAAACGACAATCGAAATTCAACTTTTTTTCAGGCCGCTGGAGAGTCAAGAAGGTTGATGAAAAAGTTGTTTACGCTCATGCGGATGTCAAATCGAGCGCTCAGTTAACTCTGTTTATGTATTGCATCTTTTGATTCATATTTTCGTTGTTGTTGTGAATTTCAGTGAAATTGGTTGAAGTAAAGAATGTTGCTGACATTGATTCCATGGTTATCGATCTTTTATTAACACAATGAACAAATGATGAAGATAAAAAGTGTTTTCTGAGATGTCAGAAACATCTGTTCAGTTAACGAGCAACAACGTGCGTCGCATCAACATCGCCGATTATTGCGATCCAGTAAGTGACTGTTGATGTAATGGAACAATGTGAATGCTAGGGTTTTTAGTTGGTTTCAAAGCCGTTGAAGATAAATGCCACTGTTCAAAACGAGTTCTTCGGAGTTTACTGTTTGATTAGTCGAAATGAAAAACCACAGTTTAAGGTAACAGTCAGTTTTTCTATTTTACCGTCTGTGTACTCTAGAATCGATGTTACATTGGTTACACAGTCGATCCCAATAGACGAGTTCAGCAACATAATGCTGGCCGCGAGCACGGAGGTGCCAACAAGACCAACATGGAAGTTGCGAAGATGTTTCACTTTCGACGTGGATGAATGGCAAGAAACGAGCACAAACGAAGTGTCACATCAACTGTTACTTTCAGGGCGTTTCCGACATTCATCGAATCCGAAAGTCTTTAGCTCAATTGGAGAAAATTCGACGAGAAATTGACTAGGTTAGTTTGCACACTCAGATCAATTGAAAAGTCTTTATTCATGTCAATTGACGAAAATACAGAGATTAAGTATGGAAAGAATAGTTAAACCAGCATTAAATATAGAACCATTTGTGGTTTGGATCCAAATCAGCATGTAAATTGAGTAGAGAGAAAGATGTATCTAAGAGGGACAATTAAGACTTGATTATGCGAAATCTTACCCAGTCATTTACCAGTGTCCCTGTTCAGCAGATCTTTAACGTTTGACTTGACTCGATCAATGAAAATTTTTACGTCTTCTGTTTTCTTTTCAAAATCGCTTTCCGCACGTCCAAAAATTTCCTTCTCTTCGTCGAGTTTTTTCTCAGCCTCATCTAGCTTCTGGACAAAACTCCACTTAACAATAGATTCTTTGGCTATCTCGAGTCTTTTGCTGACGTTGCAATCCTCCAGGATCTTTTTGCACTCTTCGCCTTGGAGGGTGTCGGTGTTGTTCAAGAATTTCTCTATCGGGTCGTAGTTTTGACATCATGAAGTCCACAATCACGGGGCTGCCGTCCGTATTCAGTCCAATATTTGCGTTTGCTCATGTCGCCTAAT
>JAMPIQ010000003.1:6134385-6253453 GCA_024699855.1 Aphelenchoides besseyi | reverse complement strand
CGAATTAGCATAAGTAAAGAAGAAGAGTGCTCATTCGAAAATAAATGTGCACAAATCGGTCGCACACAGACAAACAAACAGACCCTACTCAATTATTTAGTGTGGAGGATCTTGATGAACAGTAAAATCAAAGTACTTAATTGATATCACTAGCGACTTGACCGCTGTGAAATCAGATGACCATCTCAATATTGGGGTATAAAAAAACAGCGTGACTGACAAAAAGTGTTTAGAAAATCCGAAGAAAAACCGGTCGCCACTTTTCTCGAGACTATTCGACGAAATCATGTCGTTGACTATTGTATTTGGCAAAGTATAGTGCTAATGTAAAATTTCATCAGAACTACTAGGAAAAGAAGTTCAGTCCATATGATACTTTCGACCTTACAACATCAGCGAAAGTTGAGAATGACGATGTCGACAAATATTTCGACCCATCAAGAACGCCAATCGTCAACCGAGAAGAACATCCGTAGTTTTTCAATCTCTTTTGCGCAGAGTCGACCAAATGGCTATTATGTAAAAACAATAACAAGCTTTTAGTAAGAGTTTAAATTAAAGGTCTTCATTAGCTTCAGCCTTGTGTTTGGAGTACAATTACATTAAGATGTGCAGTGTGTGATTTTTAACGACGAGATTTCAACTTCAATTTTAGGAACATTAGACACAGTAAACTCTTACTCTGGCTATCAATTTTGCAATTTAAGTTGTACCGATAATCTAACTTTACCAATTAGTTTGTAGCTCAATTTCGTAGTTTTGTTGTTAGTGGAATTCCAATTTAACTTTTTTGCGACAATTTGCATTTTATTGAAGCTCGTATTAGTGACTGTTGTAAATGCGGAGTATCTTATACTCGACATGAAACGTTAATTTCTGTTAATAATGAATACTGACATACATTAAGAGATTGAACAAAAACAAACTCATAGGAACAAAGAGAATGGCCAAAGAAAAGTATAGGCACAATGGTTTGTGATCGATTGCATTGGGACGGTTTGTTTGGCGTTAAGAGTTGTGAGCAGAAGCAACAAGTAGCTGAATTACGCTTTTACATAGTGAAGAAGATTGGCATTAAAAAAGTGAAAAGTAAAAAATACATGAACTAAGAGTTGGGAGTAAGCAGACTTATGTAAATATGATAAGAAGGGTGCTAAACAAATACACTGCTTGGCACAATACCCTCCTTCGAAGTAATAGTCGGCGCCAAGTTCTCGGATTTCAAGAACTCATGCGGAAATTGAACCAGCGTTCCGACTAGTTCTTGGAGATGACTTCGTGCTAACTCTTCGTTATATTGAACCATTGGAAGTTCAGCTTGCCAAGCCTGTAGTTCTTCATAACTTGTGACCTGCAAACGAATCCGTTCAACTAAACTGTTAGTCACTGTTACTAACCAGATTCGTTGGATAACAACGAAAAACTTCTTCGAAAATCTCCGTGTTCTTTGCAGCAGTTTTTTTCCAAATCTCCTCGTAGAATTTGTCGGATATTGGATCATCAAGCGAAATCGGCTTCTTCGGTTCTGCTTTGTGTAGTGCTTCTTCATGAAGTCCCAAATGTTCCTGCAAATGCGAGTTGTTCAAATGTTTGTAAGTGATAATATGCTAATGAAAACATCTTCTAAAAGTCAGCAAAAAGAATGTGTTACTTTTAAAATTCAGCTAAAAAAAGATTGTTAAACTAATAGTAAAACAAAACGTCGTGCTAACAAGATTTCTGAACATTAACGAATATCAAAATTACTTACACTCATACATCGTTTACGCAATGAAGATGCGAATTTGCCGGCTTGATACGGTTGTCCGTCCATGGTTGAGTCTTCGAATTCCCGATCTTCGATTAAAACACAAACTTCCGAATCCCGACTTCCAACTTGAGAACGGTCATTGATATTCGCTAAAATGGAGGTCATTCGTCTTCTTAATATAACCGAGTACCCGATCCGATAATCGCTTTTTTGTCGTCCACAATAAGTAATTTGCAGTGAATGTAAATGAGTTCAGAGACCAACTTTAAATAGACACGAATTAACTTGATGCTCATCTTTAACTACCTTATCTCCCAATTGATCGTAAGCTCGAAGTGAGCAGAAGGACAAGTACTTCCACGGATCTTCTACACCGTTTCTGTTCAAGTTCACAAGCAACGAGTGATCTCCTTGACTTATCGACAGCATTGTCCAATGAAGCACAGCCAATAGAGCCGAGTAGTCAGTGGCATTGATTTTACCTTCGAATCCGGGCAACAACGGGATGAGAATATAAACACGAAAGGTCTTTCCTTCACGATGAGCGCGAACAATTCGATCACAGATCACGCGACAAATTTCATTTGTAACTTCTGAACTGTTGATCATGGACACAAAGAACTGATTCTCAATATAAATATAATGCTCAGCGTTGGCGATTAACGACAAATAAGCTTGTTGAATTGAGTCTTCTAAAAACGTCAAACGTAAATGAAAACGCCGTCTCAATTCACCTGTTTTGTCGATCAAAATGGACCAATGAGCAACAGATCGAAGAACTTGAATGTCAACGTTGTGCGTATTTCGATTCAAAAACACACGCGGTATCTTGACCGAATCATAAGATTTTGGCAAAAGATACGGGTATTCGTCTTTGTCTTTGAGTTTTTCGGTCTAAACAGAAACTTTAAAGAAGAAAATTAAAGTTCTTAACCTTCGCAGCATTCCATCGTTGAATGAAATGTCTGGCAACATCTCTTGCTGGATCTCCGTAAACAACTGAGTGAATATCGTGCCTGAAGCATTGAATTGCTATGGTTGATAGTCAATCACTTACCAAGGTGTACGCGGAACTTCATAGCGATTAATGAAATCGGTATACGCATCGTGAACATCAACAAAATCCCGTACGAGATAATTCACATAATCTGAAGTTCAGTTTTAAAACCATATATATTCAATAGCTGTACCTTTTCCCTGCCACAGTTTACCGGCTCCTTTCAATCCGCTCACGTCAATATCCGTTTCTTGAACTTTACAAAAGTTGATCACATACTCTTCAGCAGCATCGTCCTGTTTATCCATAACCATCTGCCAACGTTTCTTCGATCGATTGGTTTTCAGATTTGAAACAACTCGTCGCATCAACGTTCGACTGTGTGGTTCTTCTAAGACAGAAGCGGTCTTTAGATCGCGATGTTTTGACGGAGTCGTAGGAGTGTGATCAATCTTATCAAAATCAAGAGATCTTGTTTCTTTTGACTTTGAAATGTCGACATCCGGCGTATTGGGCTGAGATGGATCCATACCGGTCTTCAAATAATACGGTCAATTATGAACTAACTAGTCAAATTACTTGAAAGTTTCTGAATCGCACTCGGTCAACTGGGCCGAATGGAAATGCGTGATGAATTTGTCGTGGTCGATTGTGATGAACATCGAAAAGTTCTTTTAAATCCGGACGTCGATGATGTGGACGTCGAGAAGCAGGTGATCGGTCATCGGAAGACTGAGTTTTGCCGCGAGGTGCCGGAGATCGCGATTGAGATCTTGAGCGAGACTGTGAAGTAGAACGAGTTTGACCGGTAATTGAATCAGAAGACGCCGTGTTTTTATTCGATCTTATTGCTCGATTCATTACTTCGCGGAATCGATTTTTACGGGATGTTGGTTCTGAAAATAAACAGTGACTATGCTCAATACAACAAATCGAACCTTGATCAGCTGATTTAACCATTCGAGTTGTGCGTATACCAATTTTCTGTCCCTTATCGTCAATTATGTCTTCTTGGATTATACGAATCTCTGCGGGAGTTCCATCATCCTGCTCATCGATTTCATCAATGACACTCTTTTCTCGTCGTTTGTGCGGTTCAGCGACTTCTTCCACCGCATCGGCAAGGTTATCTTTCTGTATGATAATTTACCTCTACTTTTGAAAATTAAAGATTTGAAACTCACTATAATGATGCCTTCGGAACGCGGAGAAAATTGAACAGAACCCAAATCTGAGAGTGGATGTGAGGAGTTATCCCAACGGCCATAACATAAGTCCAAACCACCGACAAAGGCGATCAACTGATCAATGATCAACAGTTTTTCATGATGAGCCCAAAAGAATGTGCCTAAAAAATGATTGAGAATAACGAACTGTTGATCTACCAGTTCCAAAGTAGTGATCGGGATGTCGAATAACGTGAATGTTCGGATGTAAATCTTGAAGATAACGTTTACTGTATTTCGAATCCAATGTCAATGCCAATTCCATCTCTTTGTAGAGTAAAACGAAGATTTTCACGCCTCGAGTCGCTATTCGTTTCAAAATTTCACCTAATTGCCAGTAGTTACCCTACAAATAAACGGATTGTTGTTTAGTTTGCATTTAGACCAACTTCAGCCATCGGTCGTTTCATGTAAATTTCGGGACACAACCACCAATCAGCAATGAAGACCTCCTCTCTGAATTACAAGTTCAAGATCCAATCGGAAATGAAAGCGAACCTTGCAATCTCCAACATTGCTGCTGCTTTCTCCCAATAGTCTTTGGCATCAACAAAATATTGTGCATGACTGTTTTCTCGGACTGGGAACGATGATCCGAAGCGTTTCTTTCGCAACCAAACTGCTCCCGTGGTATCCAGAACTCCGCGAATTGTTTCTTTCCATAAACGTGCATCCTCTTCTCGTGGACATTTTGTCGCCAAAACACTTAATTCGCATGTTATAAGGTTAAATAAATTATCTTCCTACTGTTGTAAATTAGAAAGAACCATATATTTTGGCTTAATATTCACGCCCATCTCCAAATTGTCGATTTCGAACATTTCATCAAAAAGAAGTACAAGTCGAATGTCTTCATTCGACGGATTCATGTACGAGACGTACGTATCCTTAACCATAAGCCAACGATGACCCCACGGAAGTAGCCAGCGAACACAAAAGTTCTTGCAACCGATGTACACTTTCGAACCGCCCGGTCGTTTCTTCAATTCGCCTTCTTTGTACTTTCCACCAAGTTCGTTGATGAAAGAAAAGCGCGAGACTTCGAGAAATTCCGCCTAAACAACAGATTTTACTAATAATATTTACAAGGAATGTTACTGTTTCGTGATAGTCACGATTTACGGGAATGCTCAGTACGCATTGCAGCCATTTTTCAAGTCGTTCTTTCCGTTCATTCATGTGACCTTCTCCAATCACTGCATCGGGAACCAACGGAAATCTGGGCAACGTAACGTCTTGCATTATGTCCACCGGCTCGTCTTCTTGTTCAATGGACGCTAAAACACGATAGAATAAACTAATACGAAGAAAACAAGTTACGTTTCCCATTGTTGGTCGGTGATACAGAAACGGGAGATAAACCAAAATCGCTCATATCTTTGACTTTCTCCAAAATTTGCAATTCGTACGCTTGATTTAAATCCTGTTCCTTTTCGTCGTAACCGTCCATTGCATCTTCTATCTTGCTTCGCGCTCTTCTCACCGGAGCTTTGATTCGTTCGACTGCTCGATGAGCAATTAACCGTTGACTCAAATACGAAAAGTCCTTATAGCGTCTGACAACAGTCCACGTGTAGCGACCGTGTTGAAGTTCAATGGTGTATCTGCAATCATAAGTTTTCTTATTGACATCAAGTAGCAACACGTACAGAAATGGATTCAGAATATGGTAATTGGTCGTTGTGTCTTTACCAACGTTGATAATTTTCGCATGAATGGGAACCCCGGGAATCCAATACCCGTATCTGCGAACTTCATCTTGGGTCTTGTAAACAGATTTGTACGGTATGTAACCTCAAACAGCAAACTAGCACAGAAATAAGTAACTAGTTACCTTTGCGTCGAATCGACTTGGCAATCTTGTCGCCACCATCTTCTTTCTCGACAACTTTGACCGCCATCGCATCGTTTCCATTGGCCATTTTGCGGACTAAACGCCCGAAATTCTTAACTTAATGTCGTCAGTATTGTTAAAATATGTACATGAAGGGAATCTAAAGACCCAGTATAATAACAACATTAAACAAAATGAGATCTCGACTCGTCAGAAACATTTGAAGCTAAAAAAGCCAGACGCTTAAAAACTGCACTTGTTGTCGCTAATTGTTTGCTCAAGAAAACGATGCTTGACCGCAACAATAAAGGCGAAGACCTATAGATTGATTCAGAATACTTGGACGATGATTCATCGGTTGTACATCACCTTTTGAAAGGGAATAACAAAACAGTGAAGTTGTTCAAAAGAAATGCCAACAACTTCGAGCTTCTTAGCAAACCTAACGGTTAGAATCAAAAAGTTTGGGACCAAAATGCGCACATTTCACATCTGTGGGCGTAATCGAATGTAAATCCAAAAACAAGCAAACCGGCACGTGAAACAGAGCACCTGAACAACACAAAGGTCGAAGTACTCGTAATGGTGGAGGGTTTCAAAATACGATTTGTAGTTTTCGAAATCTGACTGGAGATGAAATGTTCGGAAATATCTACGGCAAAATAAAAGTCAAATGTAAACGAGTACAAAGTTGAACGGAAAAACGGTTGTCGTCGAGAACGATGATCGTGTTTCAGTTGTCAGGTTTTGATTTGCAGCATTGTATAGCATCGAGTTTTTGGTCATAGACCGCAGTGAACGTGTGATAAGTGAAACTTTTTCCTCTGAAAATCCACCGAGTATATTTGGCGCTGGTCGATGGAAATCGTTGATTGACATTTCGAAAAACTCCGTCGTTGGCCTCCGATTGGGCGCTGACGAGTTTTTGTGTTGAAATTAGCGACATTCTTTTTACTCGTATCAATTTCCAGTTGTCCAAAAATGACCGCACAGATCGCAAAACGGTAGGTGGAGAGAACGAACCTCATTCCTGTGTTTTGTTTCAGCGACGGACCTGTGGTAGCGAACTGGGCCGAAGAATCGGCCGCTGTTGCTGATCGTGAGTTTTCAGATCGAAATCGTTTTTGATGTTTTGCGATTTTAGGCGGAAACCTGCGAACGGTCACGGCCGAAATTGAGGAGAACGGCAAACGCTTCAAAGTAAGTAATCGTGTTTTAGTTTGTTCATTTCGTCTTTAGGTCACTACTTCGTATCGTGTAACAACAAAAAAGGTTCCACGAGCGGTAGCTGAACGCAAAGAATGGAAGAAGTTTGGAGCCTCACAAAACGATGGACCGGGACCAAACGTTGCAACGACTTTTGCTGCAGAGCCCGTTCAGCTCCAATTCACGTTGAGTCAACCGGAACAGGAGCTGGCGGACGACAAGAAGTTAGACTCGATGCGCGGACAAGCGGGAGAAGCGAGTACCGGTCGTTGTCGTTTCTGCAAAGTCGATGGCCATTGGTCGCACAGTTGTCCTTACCGAGTAAGTTACCTTCCACTTTGATGGTAATGTTCGAATTTTTCAGGAGGTTTACAGCGATCAACAAGATAAACTCAACGAAATTCCAAGGAACATGCCGACCAGTGCTCCTGGGGCCTACGTTCCACCCAATCAACGAGATCGTACGATTGGATGTAAGTTGTAATATGATCACAAGTTGTCATTTTAACTTCAGTGTCTGAGCGTCGTAACGACGAATGCACTTGTCGTGTAACCAATTTACCAGAAGATATGCCCGATTTGGAGGAACAACTGCGCGATATGTTTGGTCAGATCGGGCGTATTGATCGTTTCTATTTGGCTCGTGACAAGAACACCAATCGTCTTCGTGGTTTTGCTTTCATTACCTACGAAAGTCGTGTTTTTGCAGAGCGTGCAATCAATACCTTCAACAACGCGAAGTTCGGACATTTAATCTTGAAAGTGGAATGGACAAAACCTTCGAATAATTGAACACTTCACATTTGATTGTTCTTTGCTGATGAAGCGATTCGAGTTGTTGAATAAAAGTTAATTTAACTTTTTACCATTTTTAGCCATTGAAATGTTTGAATGACTATAAATATCTCGTTGTGAAACAGAATTGAATCTAAATCAAATTGCAGATCTTCGTGATGGTTCTTCTGTCGATTGTCAAGAAGATTCGAAGGCGGGAAATGGAAATGCGGGTCCTCATTTTGGGTTTGGATTGTTCGGGAAAAACAACGATTCTGCAGCGGATCAACGGTGAGGATTACAAGAAAGTTGCTCCAACTTTTGGCTTTAACATCAAAACCTTGGAGTTTCGGGAATGGAAGCTGAATTGTTGGGATATCGGTGGTCAGTCGTCTCTACGTTCCTATTGGCGAAACTACTTCGAGCAAACTGATGCTGTGGTTTGGGTCGTCGATTCGACTGATAAAAAGCGACTGAAAGATTGTCGTGCTGAATTGGACAAACTGTTGGGCGAAGAGTGTTTGAAAGGTGTAACTCTGTTGGTTTTGGCGAACAAACGCGATTTGCCAAACGCGTTGACTGCCGATCAAATTCGAGATGTGAGTCGACGATTTTGTTTAAAAGTTATAGAAGTTTCTAGGAGTTAAAACTCGAGGAAATTAAAAACCATCATTGGAAGATCTTCAATTCGAGTGCATACACCGGCGAGAACTTGATCGAAGCGTTCGAGTGGATGTGCAAAGACGTTTCATCGCGCGTACTCGTACGAGAGTAAGTGATCAGCCAATGACGAATGTGTCAACGATCTCATTTACTTGTATATTTCATACGTGTATCTACTGCAATGTTTGTAAATTTCACGAATTTCAATCATAACCTTCAGAGTGTTTGTTTTATTCTCAGCACTGGATTAAAATAAAGAATGTACATAATACATAGTTCGGGATTACAAATCGCCTTTAAGATTTGGATGGTCTTCTAAATGATATTGGAAACAGTCGCGGATTTTGTTAAAATCTGATAAACAACCCAAATATCGGAAGTAGTCGGTTGGAGCTCCGTTGGTTGTCTCACAATAAGCCATCTAAAATTAAGATTAAAACCAGTTGAGTGTCTATATGAGCTTACACATCCCGGTTGAACACCCTTGATTCGACAACAATGCGAATGATCAGCGCGACTTGATGCACAATCCCACCTAAAATCAAATAGCATCAATCGAAACTGACATCTACTTACATTTGTCCAACCGTTGGACCACGAGGTGCACAAGTGGTTAAGAAGAACAAGACCTAAAATAATGAATTTGTGGGTTTTTTTGTGATGTTGAATTACCGTATTCGAACTTAAAGCGTTGAAATCGCAGAAGCGAGATTTACATTCGTTATCAGCTTGTGGCAGTTTAGCACAACAGGCGTGAAGTTTCTCGTTCGGTGATCGTCCACGACGTTCTTTCGGTGGCAAAGCCGGTGTTTGCGGTTGAAAAGCTTGAAACAACGGGAACAGTCCCTGGCTTAGAGCATAATCCACGCACAAGACAGACACAAACAGAAGGCACAATGAACACCAACGCATCTTCTAAACCTCAAGGTAATTAGTTCTACGGTTGAGCAGCAAAAGGAAAAAGTAATTCCAGATATCGAAATCAAGAGATAGGGATGTGATTTGACGTTTCAGTGAGGTTTGAAATGGATCGGAAATTCGCAGTAGAACGAGTTTTCTTAATACTCGAAATCGCGATCCAGACGCGCAATTGATTTATGTCTCGGTGTTATTCGAAATGATCCTCGACTTTCGTTGCCACCAAAACCAACGATCGCGCAGTCGAATTTCATTGTTTTATACTCATTTCACTCACCTGTTTTGCTTCGTTACTCGACTAATCTTCGGATTCTCTACGTGTTGATGAGTCATTAAAAGACAGAGAAGAAGAAACAAGCGGATAAATCGGCGCCCATCAAAAGTCGTTTCGCTTACAAATCGCACTTCGATTTCACAAGTGTTGACGAATCAGAAGAACTCGTTCATTTGTGCGATCCAGTCGATTCTTCTAGGAAGACCAAAACTTTTTGTACTCGAACAGCAATTACACGAAGTTGAAATCTTTCAACTGGACTATATTTAATTGTTGGTTGATGTCACACATTTCAAAAGAATCACCAATCAACCATGACTCAACAAATAGGCCGATACGAGCGTTCTTTACCCTCAACCAAAAACCCGTCGTATTGTTAATATGTTTATTTTCGCAATTTAAAGCATATTACGGCAGTCAATAATAGAATTTGCTTAGTGATCTTCCAAGTAGTCACGGAAGCAATCGCGAATGTTGTTGAAGTCCTCCAAGCATGACAAATACTAAAACAAACATGTGAACGACTCATAAGCAAAAACATACGTCAAAGTAATTGACCGGAACTCCGTCTTGTGCAGCGCAATATTCCAGACATTTTCCTTCAACTCCTTTGGCTTTGCAACATTCAGTGTGATCGTGACGGGAAGAAGCACAATCCCACATACGCCCAACGGTTGTTCCACGTTCCGTACAAGTCGACAAATAATTCAAGACCTGAAAGCGTTTGTTGCAAATAGTATTACGAGATAGCGAATACCGATGTCTGGGAGATTGCTTCAAAGTCGCAAAACTTTTGGACACATTCTTTGTCCTCTTTGGTCAACTTCGAACAACACTTCTTCAACTTTTCGTTGGCTTTCTGAGCAACCACGGAAAGAGCAAGAGCAACCAGAAGAACGAAGCAAATTTGAGAGCGCATATTATCGACCGGTTGACCGCAAGTGTACGATGGTCGAGAATCAGTCGGCAGTTTTATAAGGTCCGATTGAAAGAAATGAAACGGGCGGATCGTTTCGTCGTTAACGGCAATCATATCGCACGTTACGGGTATCCGCAAATCGCCGTCACTTACTCCCGATTCCGTCTAAATCAAAAGTAATCGGCTGTTCAGCCGGTTTGTCCGGTCATTCAACGTCAATTGACGTACTAACAAACAATTCTAGTTTTTTGAAATTTGGAGCTTTCGGTTCAACAGAATTCGTTCGACTAACTTTCGACTATCCTCAACATTTAAACTACGAAGTATCAGTGTTGCTTTAAAAATTGATAGCAACCTAACCACAGCTGTTTTTTGTTACGACCGAATTTGCCGTTAGACACAGTCAACTCATCAATCTTCGAAGGTAATCAATCGGATAACAAACGAGAAAACTGCGACCCGGTTTTCGCCGTCGCAATGCTTCTTAGTACCGGAATCTTTTGCGTAAGAATAATTGAAAGGAACAGAAATTGAATCGGCCATGTTTATTGCGGCAACAAGAAACAAAGTACTCACTTCGGTATTTCCTCAACTGGAGTTCTCGCCTTTGCTGTGTGAACTTCACGATCGACATTCGGCAACGACGACAGTGGTCTTGGACTTTGATGACCACACGATCGTGAGTCGATTAGATGCTCTTGACTGAGATTCTCACGTGACAACCGAACTCCAGCCATCGGCACCTCTTCGTAATCAGAATGCTCGAAAGACTGAAATAAAGAGAACTATTATCTTGTATCATTCGCTCACCTCAGGTTTCGAATCCAGATTCTCAGCCGAAAGTGCAGCAGGTTTGTTGGTTCGTGACTTGTCGAACTCGTTCTGTTGTTGACGTCGATATTCTTCGTTTGACTTCTGATTTGACATCTTAAATTTTTGGATAAAATTGAAACTGACCGGTGATCTCAAAGATGAACGAATACACCAATGCAGAGTTCGCAAAAACGAATTTATTTTGCATCATCGCAATTTGTTGGCAACACCAGGTCACTGGTGCTAATCGCCCTCAGTTTCGAGCAATAGGTAACCGAATTTTAATTGCGTGCGGTTATTAGACGCGCGGGACTACTTAAGCCAAGATGGTTTACTCCAAACCGGGCTCCCGCTTTTTGGATGTAAAAATAAGCGTCGACTATCGAAATCACCGATGACCGTGTTGAGTGCACTACCAGAAGCCAGATGGCCGTGGACTGGCAATCGGTTGTCCAAAATCTGTCGCCTGATTTCCGTGGTAGATCGAAGATGTCCAATCCACTACTCGAAGTTGCCGCCAATCCAGAAGTCCTTGACTGGTTCGAGTTCGATCACTCATTTAACTCAACTCGATGAGAACTCTTCGGCTGAGTCGTCAGAACGGTGAGCTCAAAAACATGCAAATCGTAAACTTTTTCTTAAATTTCCTCGTGGGTTTCTGCTGCAGATGAAACGTGTAGTTGTCGATTTTTAATTCAAAGCAGGTTTCCGGGTTTGATATTTCTATTATCGTTGTAGTCCGGAAATGGAGTGGTTTGGCTGTTGTACGATACGTGCAAATCCTTTTTGAGCGGATGCTCAGATTCCATTTGTCAGCTGAGGTTTAGATTTCAACCGACTTTTTGTACCGAACAATCCACAAGATTTATTGCTTTTCTGTTCGCATTCAATCTTTCTATTGCGTGTAATGAGTCAGAACGGTGAATTAACTCGAAGTATGAGGTGAGTGTTCGATTTTTAGCGTAACATGTGAATTGTCGTCTTTTCGATTTAAAAAAACCTCCCAAGTTGTAATGAACAACGAAAAAGAACTTGCTGAGAGAGAAACGAAAAACGACGAGGGCAAATAAAAGAGTGTTCGTTGTTGTGTGTGTCGGGTTCAGGATCAGACCCATCGGTTTGTTTGTCATTTCGATGTAGCCATTAGTCGGCTTTCTGACTCTCAGATTAGGTTATAACCAGAGCGTTGTCGTTATTAGGGCTCCTCCTCGGCTCTGTTACTTCAAGTACAGTTGACTCCGGACTTGGGAAACTGAGTTGTCAGTTGAGTTGTAAAAGCGTCGTCTCTTACTGGACACGCACCGTTGAGCGATCGGAGCGGGCTAAAGCCCCCGATTTATTTACCGCCCTGTCGATACGACTATGTGCTCGCTGATAATTTTTGGAAGGTATCTCAACGAGATGCCCAATATACTCCATCAACGAACTGTAACTAATGAATTCGAGTAAACTCTTATGCCAACAAAATTCATCCAAAAGAGAAGACGCTAACAATCACATGACAAAAACAAATGTTTTGTTTGTAATCGTTGAAACATTTGACTTGTTGTTTCCGTTTCCATGACGAAGCTACGTTTGAGTGCTGAGCGCTGTTCCTTTCAAGAAAAAAGTTGGACTGACCGCTTGAAGGTGTCTAATGCGGGCCTTAGCATTAGGCTTGCTCACAGAGACCGTGAAGCTCGTAGCTAATCTCTGTTGTGCCCTTTTCTCTCCCAAAGCGCCGGTGCGGTATCCACAGTTTCACGAGCTTTTTACCGTTTGGCCAAATTTCCTCTCGCGCAACCAACAAGTGACTGCGGCTTAATCTCGGTGGGAACCTTCAGTTCTCGTCAACTAAAAGGTATGTTCCCAAATTCACGGTTCTTGGCTAATGAGACACTGAGACTTTTTGTTAGTGCGCTATTGTTCGAATTAAAAAACGTCGCTATGGTGAGCGAAAAACACTAAACGTCTTTTCGTTTCCTTCTTGTTTAACAAAAATTTCATCAGTTTGCATCGAATAAATTGACTGTCATATTGATCTTACAAAGTTCACTGAAACTAGCGAAAGTTAAGGAGAAGAGTAGTTTTCCAAATTTCGTTTTCAAGTTAAAAAAACAACGTCGAGAGGTTGTGGACGTTGTGTTCCAATAGCAACAAAAATGATGAAATCAAAGTTGCGAAATGCGAACAACCGAGTGGATTTTTTTGTGTTTTAGTGGCGATTCGTTGGAAAAGAACGACGAACCGACTGAAAATGGAACGACGGCACGTTCATTATCTCAACCACCACCAATTGCAAATTCAAATCTGTTGAATCCCGAAGACTTTGCTCCTGATAGTCCAAGCACCGAAAAACGACCGTCGCCAACTTTGATTCGTCACTTATTACGAACGGCAGCAGAACGACACAAAGAATCCAGACAAATTACCGCAGGTGAAGGCGAACCAACATGCCAAATAATGTAAAGTGTTCAGATGATTCGGTTAGTTTTATCGGTGAAATGACTGCACGAGCGATGAGCAACCAAGGAGCAGCTGCAACACCAAGCACTCAATTGGCCGAAGTTTCAAGAGCTGTTTATCAGGTGAGATGTTTTCTGATGTTCATTCTACCAACTAGTCTATAGCTAGAAATAGAAGCAAATACTCGGTGTGTTTGTGGTTGTCCGTTTTATAAGTCACGTTTGGTTTGACCAAGAATACACGGTAATTAGCTGTTTTCGTCTCAGGATAAATCCAAATACTTTTGGTCAAAAATGACGGCGTTTTTGTTTTCATTGAGATTCGCGTACAAATACGCAAAAGGAAAGTTTGTGCGAAATTAAGCCACCGAAGAAACAAATTGGATCGTTTCCAAGGACAAAATATTCGGGAACGTTTACAATGACCAAAAGAACAGACGGAATTGTGGTTCTTTTTGGTTCGAACAATGCGTCCACGGGTGTTGGAAAGTTTGATGTTGCCAAGTGCATACAAATTTTTTGCAATTCAAATCGTGGAAAGTTGCGCGACATAAAGGCGTTTGCTTACGTTTTCACCGGTCGACCTGAGAGTATGCAGCCACTTTTTTATAGCCGTGACTTACCGTGTGGCGACATTTTTCTCTAACTGCACGTTTTCAGTCATGTTATCAAACTCCCTAATACAAATGAAGGCTTTTACATTAACGTTGTTTCAGTATTTCGTACGAGCTGGATTGCATGCTGCTGCAACTGCACTAGTAACCGAGTGCGACAACAAGCGAATAAACTTGAAAATCTCGCCGCCAAACCTTTTAAAAGGTGTAGATTTGGACGAAATCAAAGTAAGTAGAAGGATACGACGTATAATCGTTTATTTTAGAAACGTTTACATACCGCTTTTGATCGTGGAGACCAAAGCATATTCTTCAAGAATTGGCGGCTTTTACATCCCGAATCAGGTCCAAAAGTCACTGAAGAGGTTCGTATTTTGGACTTCTATTTACACATCTACTTTGCGACCGCGCCGTTGGTAAGCAATTCGACAACGACCGAATCAACCGGTTTTTATTTTTGCAGCGCAGAAACCCTCAAGTGAGTTTGTTTTTCGGGTATCTGGCCCGACGTACATCCGCAGTTATGGCGAACAAAAAGAAACGGACAGAGAGAAGGTTTCAAAATATCAACTTGTTTCTTTTCTTGCTTATGAACAAAGTTCATCATTCAACTGCTTTGCACATAATGTTACGGGTTTTGCGTATTTCAGCATTGGAATGAGTACAAAGAAAATATTGCTGAGCTGAAGACTTACTTAGAAGACGGTCACGGCTCCAGTTACTCTTCCAACAGCCAACTTGTTCAGTACTTCGCGCTGCCCTATGCAAACGACCCAAATAAACATCCCATTTTCCGAGAGCTTTTGCAGGTTGGTACCTTCTACTCAACATCTCTTATTATATTCAAGAAAAAATGGGTAAACGAACTGCATGATAAAATTTCCAAAGTGCTCAACAATTACGGTCGATTACCGGAGATCGATGCTGAAGAAGAACCAAAACTGGTCACTTGGCTGGTTAGACAAATCGTAGCGATCATCGACGAGATTTCTTTTCAGAAAGCACACGAAAGACACCACGAACCTCAGGCAGCAAACCGCGAAAATATAAAAGATTATCGTTCGCTTCAAGACGATTTCTACAAAATTCTAGACGTTGCCAGCGAACTAGTCGACTGTTTGGATCGTTTCGCTTTGGGTCAACCGGTTTGTGATCTTTCAGTTTGTAAGGACAACTGTCGGATTGTAGGTATCTCAGGAACATCTCACCGACATTTCTAATCGGCTGATGGAATACACACAAGAAGCCGAGAAACGAATGCACAAGTGTCCAATGGCTGCACGAAAAATGAACAACCCTCAAATTCATCAACAACATCAACTGCGCAGAAATCGCTCGTTGAATGCGAGGTATTGAAGCTGGGACTCAACAGAAACCAACTGATTTGTTGCAGAAATAAAAAGTACACCGGAGCAATAGACGGAATAAAGAAGACTGAATCCTGTGGTAATCTTGTTCCAGCAGATCCAACCAACGGTGTGGTTACACCCTATCCACGAATCCCAATAAGCGAACTTCAATTCACGCGAATTTCCAATCAACTCATCAAAAATCCGAATAGCCGAGGAAGTGCGCTTTTACTTCAGGCACTTCGACAGGTAAAAACAATCAACCTGCTTATTAGTGTTTTTGCAGCAAATTACTCGAGCTCCTTCACTCCAAGACTCGAATGTTGTTTTGCTTCAATTCTCCGGCAAAGATTTTCTCTGTTTACGTAATCGTAAAAATGTAAGAAAAGTAGTTGCTTAGCTTTTACCGTTTGTTTAGTCAATTGTTGCAACGATTTGTGCTCAATCCGAGCCGAGTTTAGAAACGTAAATTCAAGCTTTATCTGATGGTTCAATTCTGACTTTAGGAAAGAAGAATTGGCACGTTTGTTGAATTCCTTGGCGTCTTTTCGCAACGGTCGTAATTATCTTCTTTCTATTGCGTTGGGTAAAGAGCTTCTTTATCAGGTGTAATTTCTTAGCCCTATCGATTAATGCGTTTGGTATTTAGTTGGCGTTGGCACTGAGGACGAAAAAACTCGTTGGAAATGCCGCTGATCACGTTTTGGCTTGTTTACAGAAGCTGAGTTTACGGTCAGTTAGACACGAATAGCATTCATTTCGTGCCTTCTTTTCAGTTCACTCGTTCAAAAAGAACTGATTATGACGGGAATGATCGAGTGGCTTTTGCAATTTTTGGAAGGTCAACCCGGAAACTTTGCTCTCGAATTCGGCACGGCGTTACTGATGAACTTGTGTCTGAATACGGTCAGTCAATCAACGGTCCTACGGTTCAAAGACCAACTCCTCGCATTAATGCTCCAACTGCTCAAACATCCGAATCCACAGGTCTCAGTTTCTTGGTCTTGTTCTTAATTATTACTACTTTAGATTGCTCCTTATATTAACGGGACTCTTTATTGCATTTTGGGTTTTGCGAAGATCCGGTCAACAGCCAAAGGTAGTTGTGGAATTATATTTGGTGAAATTGAGAGAAATTTGTAGAAATGGCTGTTGAACAAATGCTGTTGAACAAATTGAACAAGGCGGATGGCGAAGAAAACGAGCAACAACTCCCGATTCTCATCAAGGTCTTACGTGGAGGTCAGTTTAAAAGTCGGGTAATTGCTACAAAATTATGAACTGTTGGATGCCGATTAAAAAGGTCGAACAAAACGTGTAAGCACTCCTTTTGCTCTTTATTGAATGACAGAAATAGCATTGACATTTACAAGTAAACCCGAGATCAAAACCTCCTTTTTCTGGTATCAGAAAACGTCATTTCGAAAGCTCTTAAATTCAATGAGTTCACGATTTTCGTCATTAAATCCAGATGTCTTTGTTGCGATCCCTTTGAAGCTGTCCCTTCGTAATTATGACTAATTCGAAGGTTGGACTTCTGAAGAACTTCCATGCTCTTGCACTCATTTTGCTGTTTGTTCAACTTCTTAAGATCGGACGTCATTCGACAACGTGACGTGAACGATCGGCTGCGATCGCCGTTTACGCGGACCCGAGAAAACGTCTGATTTCGGCAACATTTTCGTAAGGAAAATACATTGCGCACGATCTTCACATCCTCTTGACGCGCCTACGTATTACGAGGAGAAGATGTTTTCATTCGAATTGGTTGCGAAAAGACAGTCGCGATCGGACCTCCGCATTGGTTTTGACGAATTCCGAAGACTTGAGTACATTTGCGCGCCAATAAAACCCTTTTGTTTTTTCCTGTTACACGTTTGGAGGTCGAGGTTTTTGTCAAAGGTCGTGAATCTTTTCGAAATACGGTGGAATTAATTAGGAAGACCGTGCAGAACAATTTTTGGTTTTGCGTCTTCGCAAAAAAACCAAAACGTGCACCACGAAATATCCACGAAACACAACAGACACTTCGACCTTTCTCGCTTTTTTCACTTTGAGTTTTTTTCGCTTCGACGAGACGCCTCGTTTTCCTCTCCTTCGTTGTTGCGTTTGCTGCCGCCGCCTTTTCGTTTCGGCTCTTGGACAAGGAGACGTAAAAAACGCGAGACGAAAAGATTGGAGACGTTTTTCGCGTTTTGGCCTCCGGTCTCTGCCAGAAATAAAACTTCGCCTCACGACCGACGTTTTCAGGTGTGAACGTGGCACAAGCGCCGAGGTTGTCCATTGGATTTGCGGGTGAAGAATCTTTTTACGTTTTTGGACGCACTTTGTCCAGACGTCGAAATCATTTTTTGTCGGCGAAATTCTTTTTCGGTTTAAAGTCGTTTTTCTTCGGGTTTCCGTGAACCAGCCGTTTTGGCTGCCGCTTCATCGATGGACGCTGAATTGGCAACGAAACCGCGTCGTCTTCGGTTTCGTCCGTTGCTTTTGGGTGGAGAACGTTTGCTTGGTATTGCGGAACGTTGCGAGAGCGGACGAACTTTTGTGCTGTTACGGGGCGTCACCACTGAATTCTGTTGGGTCTCGGTCGTTCCCGAGGACGCCTTTCTGCCTTGGGGCGTTTTCAAAATTTCCACCGCACCAACAGAAAGCGGCGAAAACGTTCGGGATTTCGGTCGTTTTGCGAGTTAATCGCGAGTCTGATGATTGTGTACCGGACCTCGGAAGTTTCGTGCGAATTCGTTTGTTTGCACTTGTGATGATTTCGTACTTTAAATCATCTTCTCTGTTGGTTCATTGTGTGGGTTGGGTTTTCCATCACAAATGATTACGAGTGGATTAGGTCTAAGATCAGGGATACAACCCGGAGCCGTGGGATTCTGGGGCTTCAATTAACGAAAAAAGACACATTTCGGTCACCTGTTCGCTTATTTTTCTTCACATCGTTTTTGATTGCGATGGTGGGCAGCAAGAGAGCATCCGCTTTCTTCTGTGAGAATTGGATGGCAATTTTGTAGTTCAGACAAAACGGTCGCCCATTTGATGCTCCTCCGCATTTTGTCGTTCTGATCTACGTTGTTTGGGATTTCGATTACACTTCGACTTTCCATCGACTTCCAATGATTATTCACAGCGATTGACGGTCGTGTGAACAAACGTCAGAGTTCGGGGGCCCGTGATGGTCGTAAACTCGCTTTCCCAGCTTCTTCGCTGTTTTTTTCGTAGCTGATTTCGCTTTTCAATTGTTTCGAACTGCCAAATGCGGAGCACAGTCATGGCGTTGAAATGGGGCGGATTGAATTTCAGTCCGCGATTTTGCTGCCAACCTCAGGCCTATCGTCTTCTAAGCGAACGAAAAGAGAAACCTCGATGACCCAAATTGTTTTTCGAAGACATTTTTTGGTTTTGGTTTGTCCTTTTATACTCCCACACGAAAACTTTGTACGTTGAGTGAAGAGGAGTCCAAATAATTACCTTCGATTATTCGCAACGATCATAAGTTGTTTCAAATTCCTAGAGGTAGTGGTCCTTTCGGTTCGCAGAGATCATTTTAATTGAGACAATCCCAAGAAAAGGTCATCTAATCCCAGTTTAATGGTGTCTATAGCTTTTGGTTTATACATACCTCTAATGCAGTAACCACAAAAGTTGTTGACTTTTAGTCCACTAATTTTTGTTGGGCTAAAAAGTTCTCGTCTTTTTGAATACAAAAAATTGTGTAAAATCTTTGATCCTACGAAGATGTTTCATTGAAAGACTGTGGGTGTGACGTTTGGTCTTAATCACGCTTTTTTGGTAATTAATCCGCTTTCCTATTTTTATCGTGCACATTCCTTTCATTTTGATTTAATGGACGTCGACATTGGCATATTCTTTTCAGTCCTCGTTCTTACTCCAATCAAACATCTCCCACAATTCTACTGTATTTTGCAAACTAAAAGTCGATTGATCTGCTCCCTGAGACTATAACTGTGACGGTAAAACGGCCAATCCGGGATCACAGATTGTACTCTCAGGGCCCAGAGAAACGGCATTCAACAGTTCATAAGAGCACGGTAAGAAAAAAGTGTAGCATCGATGAGCAGATGTATTCATTAACAATAAAACGAATTCAGAATTGGAATCTGAACGACGACGCAAACCGTTGGAAGAAGAAGACGACGTGGGTTACAATCGAATTTGAACGTTTTATGGGCTTTTCTAGGAAGAAGATTATTTGGAAGCAGAGATCGAATCCTCTGATTCGCTTGTTCCAAATCTTACCGAGCAATTCGGTGAATCGCTTCTCCAACGAAAGTACATGGGCACCAACACGTCTCATGCTGACGGCGCCGAAGAAACACTGGTTCCCGGCACCGTACCTCGACGTCCTTTAGGGAAACCACCAGTCGGTCAACGCAAACGACCGGGAATGCAAATGAACGGTACGCAACAGAAACGTGGACCGTTGCTTCAGCGTACCGCCGGACCGCCGTCTCCACCACGCGATGATCGATTACTTTCGATGATGTCTCAAGCAACTTACATTCTTGAGAATGACAAACGGAAACCGCTAATCGATAAACGATGTGGACTTAAAGAAGGCAATTTAAGAAACGTAACAATTAACGATTGAATTTTCAGCCGTAGCAGCGCTGAAACTAAGTTCTCAACAATTCACGATTAAAAGATCAAAAGAAAGGTTTGATTGATTTCAACCGAATTGCCTAATCAGTTCATCTACTCAGCACTGCAGCAAGTTCTCCGACAACCACAGTGCCACCAATCATTCAATCTCAACCTTCGACCACTCGTCGCACAAAAGTGGCGAATGGATCTGTCGACGAGGCACTGGAGCCTCACAAACTCTCGCCACGACTATTGCCCAAAATTCAATGCCGTAAAAGCGACCAAAATAACACAAGTTCCGAAGATGAGGATCGTCTTTCAAGCACCGATACGATCACAAAAAGCGGATCAACCAATTTCCTAATTGAATTGGCTTCTGATGCCGCTCCAGTTGCCGGAAATTTGCAATCGCGAATTCCAACAAACGTCAAGTACGTAGTTGTACTTCGATGTTCTTTCATTCTTTTTGATTTCAGTGCCAATGATTACGCTGCCGTTTTCGGATCGCGGCCGAAGGTCATGCGAACTCCCGATCAAACAGGACTCAAGAAAACAACAACTCCACTGATCTCTTAACTGCTTTTCGATACTCTGTCGCCAATAACTAAACTGTATAAACCTCGTAATACAAAACAGTGTGCTAAATAGTTAAATCACCTCAAAACTTCCGATGATCTTCACTCGTTAACCACCACTTTGTACACCTTTCAAGTTCGAATAAACGCACAGTCAAAACAATGAAAAGGTAAAATTAAGTTTAATCCAAGTATTTCTATACATTGCTCAACACTCGGGCTGTCAATAAAGAATATGGTGATATACAAAAGGACCGAAATGTTCAAAAAACCGGTAAACATTTTAAGAGACGCTTAGTTCTCATCAACAGCATCCATGATGTTCGATTCGAAAAAACTGTTTAGTAGAGAACGACAAAGTCCTCGATAATAATCACAACGTGCCGACGAAAAAATAAACGTTTTCCAAAAAATCGCGTAGCAAAATTGTCCAAAAACCGACTTTCGACCCTTAAAATTCGAAGTAAAGATCATTGACAAACCGAACTCACTTGAAACATGGCAATCGTATTGCGAACAAGACGAAGAGTGGAATAGAAATCGAGAACAATTTCGACCACTTGCCAAACACTCAAATTCAATCGTGGAATACTCCACTTCTCCAACGGTTTCAGTTCCCAACATCGACGATATGGAAATCTAAACAAATGGATCAACGAATCAAAAGGCTTCTGAACTACCTGCATGTGTTACAAGCCGACTGCTGAGATGCCGGAGCGTTGATTAGCCATCGTTCCAGACACTGACGATGCACGTATTTGATGGAGCCAGAGCACTTGCACGGCGTACTCCACTCGTAGTTTGGCATATCATCGTCACATCCGTAGCAGATTTTGCAGGTTCGACGCTTCTCATCGATGCTCTCCGTCTCGGATTCGTTTCCATTAACTGTCGGATCGCTCATTTCAATTTTGATGTAGAATTCTGAAAACGTTGAAGTTCATCGAAAGTTCGCGCGATCAGCTGCCGAAGCGACAACAACCGTACAATAATGAGCTACAGAAATAAACGCAACTCAATTTCCAAAAACATTTAGACGAAACAGACGGAAAGCGAACGCGTTTAGTCGGAAAATCGACCACAGAGTCCCTGCGGTTCTCCGATGGTGTGGTTCGTGTTCCTCCGAGTACACGGCGAAATCACAGGCACATGTAAACTTCCGAGAATAAGCGTCAGATTGCGCGTCGATTAAAAGTAATCTCTTTATTTCCAACTGCAGTCAATTCTTCGCCATGGGTCAGAAAGTCGATAGCCAGAAGTTTGGCGTTTAGCCGTCTATTTCATCGTTATCTTGTGACTTACTTTCCGTCTTATTACAACAAAAACAAACGAAAAAAAGATTTTATTCGTATAAAAAGGGCACCGTTTCGACTCGGCAGGTTTTCAAAACTCAATAGTAAAACAAAACTAAACGATTTTTAATCAAACAACCGGACAAATTATTTCCGTTTAGTCAATCTTCTTTTGCTCGTTATTATTATCGAACTTGGCCGGAGCTTTCTTCTTTAAATACGCGTTAACGAAGAAACGCCCGAAGAGGATTCCGAAAGTGAAATAAACGAAAAAGCACAGGGCTAACGACTGATCAGTAACATGACAGAACTCGCCGTCGAACCAACGAACTTTAGCGATGTAGAGCGCAACAAGGATTCCGAAGATCATTTGAACGTTTTGCAAAATGGTGACCATCATCGCACATTTACGTGGCGGACGATAGCCAGCTGACGTAATAGTGAAGTAGAGAAACATCGGACCATGAACGAAAAAGTTCATAAAAGTATAAACTAAAAAGTCTATACGTTTAACTCAACAATCAAGCGATTTACCACGCGATGCAGAAATGATCACTGAAATCAAAAAGTCAATTGAATTGATACGCAAACACAAACTCACTTTGCGCTCCATGCCATGTAACCAAAAGTACCTGGAAGTGAAGAAACTTATTAGAATAAGCAAAAGTTGCCAACCGCTGCATGATGATACCAATGAAGTAAGATGAGAGGACGCTTACTAGAACGGCGCAGAGAATATAAAAGCGAATTAGCATTGGACTTACCGTAAAACAATAAACAATGTGTCGACAAGTTCGAACAGTTTCGATGCGATGAAAAGGAAGTTCCATAACGATGCAATTCCGCTCGGATCTAAAAGCGTTCGATTATCGATATCAAATGATCGAAGAACAAACCGTAGGTGTAGCAAAGACAATCATGAATTCCATGTTCCTTGATCACGTGAAACAACTCTTCAGCCGTTCGCATTGTTCCAACGAAACTGAAGATGGAAAGTGTTAAATTCCACCACATCAATGGACGATTGAGTTGAAACGGTTTGCGGTTTCTCATCCATGCTTGCAACGCGTGTATCCCAGTCACGTAGCCGAAAGCAATTGGAATTGACCAAAACCAGTAACGAAGAATAAAGTTGTGAACAGCACGCGAATTCCAATACGCAGTTTCGTACGGAAGAACAAACTGGTAATCATAAGGAATGCTGATAATGGCTTTAATACCAATTCAATGTCAATCGACTTACTACGGGATTGGACCGACCTTCGAGTTCCAAACGGCGTGACCGCTGTCCACACGATATGTGGCGTTTTGAGTCATCGTATCTGAAATAACGTCGAGTACAAAAGATCATTTAAGTACGCGCAATGTGTGCGATTGTCCGAGTAAACGGGGTGCAACAACAAAATCAAAGAACGAAAGAAAGTGGTGCTGGAGATTACAATCAGTAGACGAGGGGAACATTGAAATGTAAAAGCAATGAGCGGGTGTGCCGTTCGGACAACAATACGCCAATCGCTTATGACAAAGAGGGAGATCGTCCATCTTTCCGAAGCCAACAAACTTCAGAAAAGCGAATGTTTACACTTTTCTTGTCACCCAAACCGCTCAAATGGCAAATAAAAATGAAATGACTACACACGCCCAAGAAGAAACAATCCTTCTCATAGGATTAACGATTTCCACGTTTTTTATCAGTGAAGTGTAGTTTTTAACAAATCCGATCGGAACGATTAGTTCAAGGCAACATTTTTAAATTTCACACTTTTCTTTCTCTCGCTAACAATCGTTAAAAGCAGCTGCGTCAATAGGGAGAATGTGCAAATTCACGGAGTCAGGACCAACACGCCGTTTCAAGCGTCGAAAAGCAACGCGTCAATGTTGCGCAAAGAACGACGAAGACGATGAAAAATGAGGCTGCTGGCCACTCGGTAGTCGGAACCGAAATTTGCGGCAGACGAATTTAAAATGTCCAAAGGTCGTTGGTTACAAGCAAAACAACTGAGCCGCAAGTGCCATGAGCTCATTTCGACCAAACTTTGGCTTCAGAAGGGAGTTTGTGCAAAAAAACAATTCGATTTCAAACACGAACGTTCCCAATGATTCCAACAAACTCATCACAAACTCGAAGGGGCGACGGGGAGAAAGCGAAACTGTCTCGGCAATCTGATTCACTCGTAAAAGCGGGAAATCGTCTCGAACAACATTCTCTTACGTTCATTCGCTTAATTAGAAGACGAGCTTCCAAAAAGCGCTTCTGCCCATAAACATCGTTTTGATATAAACAAATCGACATTTTTGTTCAACAAACAAAAACGTTAACTTTCGGAAGTTTAGTCGGCAGATCGATGGTCGGCTTTCAACACTCGAATCGTTTGCACGGTTTTTTTAATGGAAAGATCCTAATGTGGATTGTTGAACGGATATTAAAACCGAACTTTCTCCGCATTACTGTACTTATATGTCATGTGTCATCAGTCAAATTGCGGTCAAGTTTAACCGATTCGGCTTTACAGGTGTGCAATCGATTTTACGCATCGTCATTAAAATTCGCAGTTCCAATTTTCGACTTGGTCAACGAATGTTCAATTAAGAAGGTAAAAGGCCAGTAATCGACTAGATGAATTCATTATTTCCGGTTTTCTAAGCAACAAAATGGCCGACGACTCGTCACGAATTACTTCGGATAATCGACTGCCGTCTTATGGCATTTTGGACATCGAGACCGCCGAACTCCCGATGGCAAACGGCAATCGAACGTCGATGCCCACGGTGAGCGGTGGGATTTTAGACGACTACTCACCAAACACTCCAACGAATGAAACAACCAGAAATAGCTGCGATAATGGGATTCCAAGTGAGTACATTCATATGCTAATCAAATTGCACTTACCGTTAACATAATCGTTTTAAATCGGGTGTTTTTAACCTTTTTTTGCAACAATATTCACAACAAAAATGGAAAAACTTCGAATCCTTTGGAGTGAATACGCGACTTTTGCGGTTTTCTTTTTGTCTCGTCCGTTTCTTCGGCCAATCCGCTTTCCTTTGGCAGACCAGTGGCCGTTTGGAAGCGCAGAAGCTGAAGCGGTCAAACAAGAAGTCAAGTCACAATTTTGACCAAACCGTTCTTTTGATATCCCGAGTTGTATTCACAAACTATCTAAAGTTTTCGAAATGATTGGTATGTAAAATTATGAATTATCTGTTACCATCTTTACGATTTTAAGTTTCAGAATTCGATTCTGTGGTTTCACGTCCAACTGGTCTCTCGACGTTGGCCGGTGTTTTTTCGCCGGTTACCATTAGCATGTTTAGTGCGCTTCTATTCCTACGAATGGGTACATTGATTAAGACAATTGGAGCTATGAATTTGTTTTTAGGGTTTGCCGTCGGTCAATTGGGCTTTTTGATGACAACCGTTGAGCTACTTTTGGCTTATTCGATTATTCTACTCACCGTACTTTCGTTGTGTGCTGTTTCAACAAATGGAGCTATAGAAGGAGGTTAGTAACTTTTCCATACGCACTTGAACTGTCTTTAAGGTGGTGTTTACTACATGATCAGCCGAACTTTGGGTCCCGAATTTGGAGGCTCCATTGGTGTTTTGTTTTTCGTTGCAAACGTTTTTTCCTGCGCACTTTACATTTCTGGCTTCGTTGAAGCTCTTACAAGTTTTGGTAAGTTCGTTGATAGCGAACTGCAATCTTGTTTTGCATTCTAGGCGTTGGAACGGGATTTGGCGGAAAATTCATTCACTGTGTTATTGTCTCCATAATCATATTGTGTTTATGTTTATTGGGTTCGGGAATGTTTGCGAAAACGGCTGTTGCTGCCCTGTTGGTTATTGTTGCAGCATACGCTTCTTTTGTCTTCACAGTGTTCTTCAAAAGCAACACTGAAATCATGATTCCGAAGGATAACAAATATGCGTACATGATTCCTAATGACACTTTGCCCGATTCGGAGAAACTCGTTGATTTCAATCAAACAATCACTGCTGCCTACACATCATTCGCATTTTCCACCTTCAAAGAGAACTTCTTCAGCAACTACACTTTCGATTATACAACCGGAAAATCCACCAATTTTGCTTCGAATTTTGCTATTATTTTCTCCGGCGTGACCGGTTTAATGGCCGGTGCAAACGGTTAGTTTTTGAAAACAAACTCCGAGAGTAAACTGAAATTATAGTGAGTGGCGAACTTGCACGACCGAACATTTCCATTCCACGAGGCACATTACAAGCTATTTTTGCAACATGTCTAACTTATCTTCTAACGGCGCTGCTCTTATGTTTAACATGTTCTCGGGAGCTTTTGCAATCCGACTACATGGTTATGGTTGATGTAAACATTTCGTCCTCGTTGATTATGGCAGGAATCGGCGCCGCTGTATTCTTCTCGTCCATGAGCAACATGCTCGGAGCGAGCAGAGTTCTGAATCGACTTGCTCACGACAAACTCTTCGGTTTAGTTCTTCAACCTGCAACAGTTGAATCAAAATCGGGAAATCCAGTAATTTCTGTTATCATTTCATGGTTGGCTGTCGTGGTATGTTTCGTTTTTATTATGCGCTTTTGGACTGCGATTTAGTGTGTCTTCATGATTGGTGGAATGAACAAAATCGCCAAATTGACCTCAATCTTCTTTCTTCTCAGTTACAAGTAAGATATAAATAGGAGGGTTAGTTAATTGTCCTGTTTAGTGGTGTTAATCTCGCATGTCTGGCTCTAGAATTGACGTCCGCTCCCAACTTTCGTCCAAGTTTCAAGCTCTTTTCTTGGCACACGTGTAAGTTTGCAATTGTTGTTAGAATGGATATTTTTTAAACTTTATGACTTTGACATTTCAGGTGCATTAGGCGCAATTTCCACGTTATGTATGATGCTTGTGGTTGATGCAGCAATGAGTGCTTTGGCAATTGTGATTCTTATGACACTCATCATGACTCTTCACTATATTGCTCCTCTCGGCGCGTGGGGATCTATCTCTCAAGCATTAATCTACCATCAAGTACGCAAATATCTATTGCTTTTGGATTCACGAAAAGAACACGTCAAATTCTGGAGACCGCAAATTCTTTTGCTTGTCAATCGGCCGGCTACCGTGGCGCCTTTGATGGACTTTGGTATGTCGACATCTCGATTGGAAATAACTTGCTGTTTAGCAAATGATCTGAAGAAGTCTGGTTTGTATGTGATTGGTCATTGTAAAGTTGGACAAATGGATCCCAAAGCTTCGAATGCAGTACTCGACGAAATTCATCAAATTTATCCGTATTGGCTTTCGTTGGTTGATTACTTGAAATTAAAAGCCTTTGTCGAATTGACTTTGGCCGAATCTGTTCGTCACGGTGTTCAACAGGTGCGTTGTATTTCGTATCCCAAACTATGTTTTATAGTTGATTCGTCTGTCGGGAATCGGAGCCATGAAGCCGAATGTTGTCATGATTGGATTTCATGAGAACCAATCGTCCGAACCGATCTTAAATGAAGCTCATTTGTTGAAAAACTTGAAATACTCGAAGATCGGCCGTTCGGAAGTGAGTTAAGATTGTCGTGATAATCTTATGGTTCTTTTAGGTCTGTGAATATTTCACTCGCGATGATTTCGTTCCTCGAGAATTGAATACCACGAGTTCACGACTTGATCCTCTCACCTACGTCAACATTCTACACGATACGATGAACTTGAACAAGAACTTGATTATTGCTCGGCATTTCTCGCGTTTTGATCGCGACATGATGTTAAAGTGAGTGTGCTAATCACAAAGCTTATTCGAACTATCACTGTAGACAAGCGGGTAAACAGTATATTGACGTTTGGCCCATGTATTTGTTTCGTGTCGATGAAGGAGGATTGCGATGGGACAATAGTTCTCTCTTCGTCCTTCAGTTGGCGTGCATTCTGAGTATGTGTCGAAGATGGAAATCTACGAAACTGCGAGTTTTCATGTGGGCAAGTAGTGTAAACGACATGCATCAACAGGTACATCAAATAGTTACTTAAGTTTTAATTTCGTTACTTAGGAACAACAACTGCGAGCTCTTCTTGAACAATTGCGTATAAACGCACAGTCGATTTTGGTTCCTGCCGATCATATTTTTTCACAAATCGATCGATCGCGTGTTCATCTTCTGAATTCCGTCGTTCAATATCCGTCTACATTTGTGCGTGCAGCAAACGAAATGATCAGACGAAACAGTGCCGATACGGCCGTTTGTTTTCTCAACCTTCCTCTTCCACCATCTGCCACAGCACCCGATTCCGAACGGGAGTCGTATTTGGATTCTCTTCGAATGCTTACCGATGATCTGCCTCCGACTTTGCTTGTTCACGGTTTGTCGTCTGTTATCTCTACTGCTCTGTAACGTTCATTCCGAAAGTATTAACTCTATTCTCTAAAATGAAATCAGTTTCCAAGTTCGCCCAACAGTTTATACCGGTACTCTTATGCCTTGTGTTATTACACCTTTTCATCTACAGCAATATCCCTTCTTGTAATTGAAAATTCGGTTAATTTATGTTTGAAGATATTTCCGACCTTTTTTTGTCAACTCCAACCATCTTTGCATTTTTGTTTATTTTGGATTGCTAAGAAAAGTTCTCAACGACAAACATAAAAGTGGAACAACAGTAGAAAGCGAGAAACGAATCGAACAATGAGTATGTGAAGTTATAACAAAACATCCATCTTTATATGTTCGTAACAAAAAACCTTTAAATTATTCAAGTAGTGATGAGGTGCCGGTGGACAGATTCATAGACAAATCGCGAAGATGGAACCGTGGAGTCATCGAATTCTTTCGCAAGTCTTCTGCCGGATGTTCTTTGGAGAAGAAGATTTGAGCGAGAAGTGCGTAGACGTGACGACGATAACGATCGGAGTTGTGAAGCGATTTCATTCCATCAAACTGAAACGATGATCTTCGCATAATCGTATATTCGAAACTTACCATCAGTTTCGAGTACGAAGTTAATCTACTTGGTACTTTGACGCCACTCATGTAAAGTCCAATGAACATGCTGAGTTGAATCAAACCGTTTTGCGCGGCAACCTCAGCGGCACGTTCAATAAACCCGTAGAACAGACAGTAGAAAACGGGAGCGTACGGAGATGTTGGTGTTGAGCCCCGTTTTAACGATGCTAATTTCTCGTTCAACTCGTCTTCGAATTCGGTGCGCAGCCAGGCAGCAAACGATCGACGTTGAAGAGCTTCTAAATCAGAATACAAGAGCACGTTGACGTTTAAAACAAACCGAATTTAATGTCACTTATGTCTTGACACATCGCGAAGCAAAATCTTTCCATTTTCTCGTTGACAACATCCAAAGAAAAGTTGTTTCCTTAAACGATAGATGAATTCTGATTGAACTTTGTATCAACTCACGCAAATCGTTGAAAAGATATCCATCAACCAGGCGAAGAAAGTCGGACGGTGGTTTCATTCGAAGAGCTGGAGTGCGAATCAGTTTGTCGAAATCGGTTTCCCGCTTTTGAGTTTTCAAATGATTGCTGAGATATGCTTCGATCGTTGGAACGAGCTTGATGTTGTTAATAAGAACGCGATTTGACGAAATTCCCGTTGTCGCTTCATCGTCACGAATTGCAATCACAGAGAGATTGTTCGATGGACCAAAACCAATACGCCGAACCGTGGGATGATTGTGAATTCGAAGAAGTTTCTTGAAAGCAGGATCAGAAAAAATCTCGTCCGAAAGATCGAAGTTATTTAGAGTTCTTTTTGGTTCACGAATCGAATACTCTTTGGCCTGTGGTTCTTGTCCGCGTAAAGCCGTCGGCTCACTAAAGGCGATTGAATTAACGTTGAGATGACATGTAACGTACATGAAGCTCATAATGTCGTTTGCAATACCCATTCGTGCGTTGAATGTTTCTGTCAAGTCGGCTAAACCATCACAGTTAGTTGATGAAAAATCAATTAAAAGCAAACCGATAAACAAATTTTTGGGTGCAATGTCAACTAATGGTGCTCGTTGTTCCTTTACGGCGTTCTCCTGAATCACTTGCAACGGTTTGCTTACAGTTTTTATGCGTTTGGGCTGTGGTGGCAATTCGTCTTCATCATCGTCGTACTAAAACAAACTAATCAAAATTTAACTTTGTGCGAACTTACGAAGCCGTATTTCGAGAAGTGCCTAACACGGAACGTCCAAACACCGTTCTCTGCATCGTAGTCCACGAAATCGGCGTCCATTTTGATGCACTTGCGTTCCAACTGCCGAGCGAAATCTTGAACTTCCGGAGAAAGTGGATCCTAAAGTTCAGAATATAAATCAACATGCCAACTACACACGACATACTCGAATTTCTTCACGTGTTGCCCTGTTGATGGGCCAAACACTTTCGAGAGAGATGGTTGCTTTTCGATTGAAACCTTCGCCAATCTCCGGCTTCTTAGTATCGTCCGGATAAACTTGAACTTCTTTTCGTCGAAATTGAACGATTTCACCCAAATCGACATTGGAAAACGATATCGGTCCGCACCATTCAATCCTTCCGTAGCCAATTCGTCCAATTGCAAATCCATCGGCCAAATGAACATTTCCATCTTGAACAAAATTTCTCAATTCGTCAATTGAAGGCTCCGTGTAATAAGTGCGTTTGGAGAGACGAACACCACATGGACCTTCGATAATCGTCTGATGACCATTTTCGATTGTTTCATTCGGATCGCCAATTGATTGACGACTTCCATTCAATTCAACAGACGACTTGACTGTTGAATTGTGGTGCATTGGAGAAGTGAGATCAAAATTCAAAGTACGTGGCAAGTTATCATCAGGTTGAGGCGAATTGATCGACGGTGGAGGAGTCGTAGAACGAGCCGCTGAACGATTATAACTGCGACTGGTACTATCAGTAATCGATTCGGCAACAGATGATGTCTCCAAACGTTTCGGATTGTTACGTGTCTTGGTCAACGAGTTAAGTGTTGGAACAAACAAATTGGTTTTTGGAATTTCAAATGACGAGTTATGTTGAGTAGAAGACGAAAGATTTGTGAAACGACTGTCGTTGGAAGAGTTGAGATCATCGGCTCCAAAACCAATACGTTGAACCAATGGTTTGTAGGTGAATGCAGAGGATCGTTGTGTGCTACCGGTATGTAACAAACGTTTAGCGCTTTCAATTGTCGAAGTTTTTGGTGACGAAATAGACGTGACTTTGGTTGGAACATAGCTGTTGACTACGCGCTCTTCCTCCAACTTCGACTTTACCGAATTTTTAGCCTCGTCTTCATTGCATTTAAGACTGAAAGAACGCAAGAGTTGACTGTCGCCGTACGGATACATGGAGAGTTGAGACTCGATGATTGCTTGACGTATTGCCGACTCACTGTTATCACCGGCCAAAACAATTTGTTGTTGTGGGACGGTGGAAGCGGTTGATTGAACTAAAAGAAATTGAACTTATTCAAACTACTCGAATGCTTACCTCCACCGAATGCAGGTGTTGTTGTAGATCCAAAAGCACCAGTTGTCGAAGTGCCACCGAAGATTGAAGGTTTTTGTGCATTGTTTGTACCAAACAATGAGCCTGTAGTAGCATTATTGGCAGCTAAATTGAGAATTTGTAAGCTTGTTTGAATACTAAACATTCGTACCTCCACCGAATGCAGGTGTTGTTGTAGATCCAAAAGCTCCGGTTGTCGAGGTACCACCGAAGATTGAAGGTTTTTGTGCATTGTTTGTACCAAACAATGAGCCTGTAGTAGCATTATTGGCAGCTAAATTGAGAATTTGTAAGCTTGTTTGAATACTAAACATTCGTACCTCCACCGAATGCAGGTGTTGTTGTAGACCCAAAAGCACCGGTTGTTGATGCATTTCCAAAAAGTGTTGGTTTCTGTGCGTTGTTTGTACCAAACAATGAGCTTGTGGCAGTATTATTTGTAGCTAAATAGGATTTGTAAGTTTCTTCAAATACTGAAAGTTTTTACCTCCACCGAATGCAGGAGTTGTTGTAGACCCAAAAGCACCGGTTGTCGAAGTGCCACCGAAGATTGATGGTTTCTGTGCATTGTTTGAGCCAAATAGAGAATTTCCCGGAGTTGAATTAGTTGTTCCTAAATAGTTGTTTTGGGCTTGTTGTAATACTAACGGTTTGTACCTCCACCAAATGCAGGTGATGTTGTAGATCCAAAAGCACCAGTTGTCGAGGTGCCGCCAAAGATCGATGGCTTTTGTGCATTGTTTGTACCAAACAATGAGCCCGTGTTAGTATTAGTTGCAGCTAAATTGAGGAAAAATCTAATGATAAGGCATGTAATACAAACTTCCAAAAGCCGGTGCAGTTGAAGTAGAACCGAATGGACTAGACGTTGAAGTACTACCAAAAATCGATGGTTTCTGTGCTGTCGATCCACCAAATATGGAACTACCTGCGGTGTTATTAGTCCCTGATGAAGAAAAACATTACTTTCCGCTACAACCACTAATACTCAACCTCCTCCAAATGCCGATGTTCCCGATCCAAACGTATTGGCTGTCGATGTGCCACCGAAAATCGATGGTTTTTGTGCATTATTCCCAAACAACCCGCCGCTTGCAGTGTTCGTATTTGCCCCTAAAAGCTGCAGCTAAACACGATCATAATGTTGAATTTACCTCCGCCAAAAATCGAACCGCCAGTTTGTCCAAAGCTCATACTTGTACTTCCAGCCTAAAGCATCAAATTAAAATGCAACTCATCGAAAACTTACCGTCGGAAACTTTCTGTTCGCTTGATAGTCTTCGACTCGTAGTTCCTAAAAATTCGGAATAAACATCGTGAATTTTGATCGCACCTCCAAAGACTTCGATTGGTAATGACCCATTGCCGTGATGCACAAAAGTTTTGTCGTAATTTCCTTTGTGATACCCGATTTGACCATCGAGTCTTGACCGGTGGTCGGCGTAAACTTCACCGTCGTACCGGAGTTTGTCGACATCATCGTGGTATCTGAAATCGAGCGAATTGTCGGCAGAAATGAAAAAAAATTACCGAAACTTGTCAAAAACGATAATTAACTCGAAGGTAAACGTGAAATCTTTTTATAAGCCAACGGTTAGAGTCCAAAACGGGCGAAACAAGAGAGTGTCGAAAGTGGAGACTGAGACGAGGCGTTCCACTTTTTGGCGCCCGATTTGCTTCAAAGAATCGTGTGAAGAGTCGTAGAACTAACAGCAGCTAAGCGAAGTTACTGGTCTGTTATTTTGGTTGTTATTTGGAAATGTAAAAATGGCAAGTGGACACTTGAATTTGTTTCGACGAGCCGCTACGGGAATTGTGGCCATCAGTCAACGTGGATTTCCAGCTCGGGGCACCAAACCACTTCCACGAAATCTCTGGGATCCCTATCATTTGGAAGAACTTCTCAAGGATGGTTATACTCACGAACCGTTGCGTGTTCGTCGATTGGGTGGTCGAGATCCGGACACGGGACGCAAAGTGAATCAGCACATTGGTGGTGGTACTAAATTCGATTACTTCGTTGTTGATTTTCATCGTCGTGGTCCAAATGAGCCGGGAAAAACGTACGATGAAAGAGTGAGTTTTGCGACAGTTGCCTTTTAATTTTATGTCAACTTTAGGTTCTTGAAGTGCGTCGAGATCCAAACCGTACTCCCTATTTGGCTCTTCTTGCTGGTAACAAGGGAAAGCGTTGGATCTTGGCTACAGAGAATATGGTTGCTGGACAGATCATCTCAACGTCTTCGTACATTCCCGAGAATCCGGTCGTTGGAATCGAAGGCAATGCCTATCCATTGGGTGCACTGAGCGATGGAACACTAATCAACACGATTGAACGATATCCAAATGTCGACACAAACAATGAATCGGATGTTTTTGTTAAAATGGCGGGTCAAGCAGCTCAAGTTGTTAGACGAAATGGTGACTATGTGATTGTCAGAGTAAGTCTACAAATGTTACTGTGTTGTTAACAAACAATTCATTTAGCTGCCGCATAAGCACGAGTTTTCGATGCACAAAACTTGTATGGCAACGGTTGGACGCTTATCCCACGGTGATTTTGCCAAACTGATTTACGGATCAGCTCAAATGCATCGTCGTTTCGGTTACAAAATGAGCAGTGGCCTTTGGCATAAGAAAGACGGTTATTGCGGCCGTAAAGTTTATCCACCTCCGCCCGTTCGTGTTCTCGACACACCGCAAGAAGCCCAAGATCCGACTTACAAGTTCACAATCAACAAACGACAATGCAATGCGCTGTTTGGCAATGCGGCAGTCAATCCGTTGATTTCTGGAACCCAATTTAGGTTTTGAGTTGTTGTTATAAATTGAGAATAAATACATAGCAAAAGATGCGAATTTACTGCTGCAAAAAGGTGTTAATGACCTTCTATCTAGCCGTTTGTTGAGCTCCTAATTCTTTCTGTTTAGCTGCAATGTCGAGCATATTGTCGGTCGAAATCGTACAACAGAATCTTCGGACGATTCTGGAAAACGTGATTGCCGTATCTGAACGAGCGAATCGTTCAACTCCTCGACTTGTTGCCGTTGGAAAAACCTTTCCGGCGTCGTTAACTGAAGGATGTTATGATGTCGGACAACGACATTTTGGTGAGAATTACGTTCAAGAATTGAAAGAAAAGTCGGAGCAGTTAGCGACTTCGTGTCCAGAGATTCGATGGCATTTTATTGGTCGACTTCAATCCAGCAAGGTACACAATTTTGGTTTGTGTTGGAATGTTGTTTAGATCAAAAAAATATGCGAGGTTCGGAATCTGTGGTGCGTGGAAACAATTGCAACCCAAAAACACTGCGAACTCTTTCAAAAACATTTCTCGGACCTCGGACTCAACCTCAACATTTTTGTGCAAGTCAACACGAGCGGCGAAGAACACAAAGGAGGAGTGAAACCAAAAGAATTGAGTCCATTAGTTTCTTTCATTCTCCAGAAGTGCCCAAATCTCGATTTCAAAGGTTGGGCGATTGAATAGTCGTGAATGAATTACAATCTTTAGGGCTCATGACTATTGGATCGTATGGTGAAAGTCAAAATAACGAAAAGAATTCAGATTTCGAGTTATTGTGTAAAGTACGATCCGATTTGTGCGAACAGTTGGACTTGTCTGCCGACAACGTCGAGCTTTCCATGGGTATGACCAATGACTACGAGCTAGCTATTCGCTATGGAAGTACGAACATCCGAGTTGGTTCGGCGATTTTCGGTGCTCGTCATTATCCGAACAAATCGACCTAACAAGTTTTCTTACTTATTTTTTCGCTTGTATTTCATCTGATTCCATAAATTCTATTACGTTGAAATCGTTCAATTGATCTGTGAACTATTTCTGTTCGTCTGCTCCCACTAATCCGCCTGTTAAGGACATAAAACTGGAGAGGACGATCGTCAGTCTTCTTTCTTTTGCCGCTTATGCAAATCGGGAAAATCGCTCGACGATTTTTCACTCACCAGTTCATAACAGTCGTGTTTCGATTGCTCATTGAGTTCCACTGCTTATGAAATGCGGTTTCTTTTTCTGTGCTTTTCGATCTTAGCGTTAGCATTCTCTTGGCGTCTGTATGAAGAACCAATTCAAATTTTGGAGCCCAATCAAGTTTGTCGATTCTTTTTATTCAGTCACTTATTAGCAACCTTATAGAATGGTGTCTATGAAATCGACTTAGTAATTGAACATAAAATCAGTATGACAAGAAAGAAGGGAAAACATGAAATCCAAGTCGTCGATTACGATCCAATGAGCGTTTGTTCAGATGTTATTGGCGTTTGATGTGCTTGCATTTAGAGTCAATGGACAATTCGAGATGCGGACGTTGAAACGGCATGCAATGCGAGTAGTGTTCTTATGAGCAAAGAGAGTTCAGAAATGAAATACATTGAGGAATTGGACTCAATGGTTCAGCATACCGGTCAACATATTAAAATTGTCACTATCAATGGCAAGACGTATAAAACCGTTTTATTTCTCGCATAAATCAATTGTTTTAGTCCCGGACCCACCATTGCTGTACCTCACGGCGCCGAAGTTTTATTGCGAGTCATCAATGAGCTTGAAAGTGAGGGTGTAACTTTACATTTGCATGGAGTTGACAAACGGTATTTGTGGTATACGGACGGCGTCGCCTTTGTTCAGCAATGCCCAATTTCATCCGGATCATCGTGAGTGGTAAAGTTGGTAAGCACATGTTTAATGTTTTATTTAGTTACACGTACCGTTTTATTGCTGATACCCCAGGAAGTGAGTGAACAAAAGTTTTAGTTACCGGATTGAATTTTAGCACATTGGTATCACGGTCATTTGATGAATGATCGTGCTGATGGAATGCTAGGTGGATTCGTAATCTATCCGAAAGATCAAACAACTCCATTGGTCAATGGTCAACGAATTCGAACAGAGCGTGAATATTATATGATTATTCAAGTACTCAAATGTCTTTGATTTATCTATGAAGCTTCGCATTTTAGGATTGGGCGACATTGCCATCAGATGAACAATGGTTATGTCACATACATAAGACTATGAAATGGGTTGGTTTTGGATTCGACGACGAGGCCCGAGAGAAGTGTTGGGCTCCCAAACGAACATACGATGGATCGAATGTCGGTGGTTCGATTCCGTTGGCAGCAATTTTGATTAACTCAAAAGGATGGTACAATCGGGATGATATTCGAAAGCGGCCCAAAAATCTTCCACTTACCACATATCGAATTCGTACTCAAGAGCATCAGCGTTATCGTATTGTTAACGGCGGTGTTTCTCAAGGAATTGTGGTCTGGTGTGAAGGTCATCAGATGACCGTGGTTGCAGCAGATGGTGTGGAAGTAAAACCGATAGTTGTGTGTAAAATTGATTGATTGAATAGCTAATGAACGTAATTTAGGTAGATGCAGTTATCGTATTTCCGGGTGAACGTTACGATGTTCACATTCAAGGATTGGCAAAACCGACTCAGAAAGTTTATCGGTTTATTCTCGAAACTATGGAATACTTTAAGTGAATTTATGTTTGCGTATCAATCACTCACACACTTGTATTATAGTTGGGATTGGACAATCGGAAAACCACAGTTGGGGCTGGCAAATCTGGTGTACGAAGACGTCAATTTGCCGGATGATGGAGAGAGTAAGGGCGAGTGAAGCTAGAAATTATGAATCAAATCATTTAGTCGATTTTGCTCACGTTAAATGTACAACTAATTCAAAATGCAAACTACTAAATTGTCCGTTTCTCGACTTCCCACCTCAGCTAAACTGGACATGTATTTCGGCTCATAAACTTGAGAATGCGGAGCCGTTGGTCGATGGTGAAATTCTCGAACAAAAAATGTTCAGAGATGACTTCAAGGTAATCAACAACAAACAGCTAAAGAGTATAAAGATTTCAGGAAGTCTTTGCAAACATGAACTACGACAATCACATTGGTAATTCGAAGTGTTTGTATTATGTAAACAACATATTTAGACGGATATATGTTCAAAAGTCCACGTGGAATGCCATATTATCACCAGGATAATTTGGAAGAAGTTGCTACTCTTTGTGATCCATTCAAATGCGATCGTTTTCACTCAGACAGGTAATGATAGTCGTACTAAACAAACAAATTGTTCAATTTGTAGATGGGATCATGACTGTGATTGTTTTTATCACTACACCTTTGAACTCGGTGATATTGTACAAGTCAGTTTGTAAACAACGCCAAGTTAGAACTTATCTTTTCAGATGACTATTTACAATATGGGTGACGGAGGACGTTTAGGAAACGGTTATTCGCATCCAATTCACATCCACGGAACTCACTTTTACGTTATGAAAATTGGATGTAAGTTACTTTATTGTTGTCCATTGCTATTGATCATTAGATCCACAATACTTCCCAAAAAACATGACTATTAAAGCGATGAATCTCGACATTCCATGCTTTGACACGACGGTAAGCAACCACTTTTGACTCTTTGTGAAGAGATCTTAGAAAAAATGTGTTGATCTTCAATGGAGTGATCCATCTTGGGCTCGTGGTAATGTTCCAGGAATGGAGAATAATCCGTCTTTTCGTGATACAATCAATTTGCCAACTGGTGGCTATGTGACTTTGCGGTAATGTCAAGCTGAATTACCGTACTAAAACAAAAGTTCAGTTTTCGAGCAACAAATCCCGGATGGTGGTATGCGCATTGTCATTTGGTATGTTTGTTTATCTCCTAGTGTATGCGCGATTTTAGATGCTTCATCACATGGGTGGTACGGCGTTCAGTTTTCGAGTTGGTAGTCCCGAACAAATTCCCGCGCCACCTCCCAACTTTCCCTACTCATGTGGAATATATCGGCACGAGATTGGAAATTCATCTCAGCAATCTTCTACTGCTTGAGCACTTTTGATTAACGCTTTTTATTTGCTACCTATCAATCTCCTAGTTAGTCAAACAATTCACTCTTTTTGCAGCTACCGGGCGATGAAAGTTACGCAAACGAACGAAACGGTTCGCTTATTTTGGTAATATTTTCTATTTTATCTTTGTATAACATTGTGAACATTGCTGAATAAACGACCAGTAGACGTGGCTCGTAAACTAGAACCAAAAAGCATATCGAAGGAAAATAGAGAGGAACACAACAACCACGACGAGCTTAATAGAAGAAGTCAACGAAGGCGATGTAGAAGTGGAAATGATCGTTTTTCTTGCTTCAGGCCATGCATTTGGACCGCAGAGTCGGAATTGTGCAGAAATCGCCGGTTTTGTAAGGAACGACCACATGAGCTTGGGATCAATGATAAGGTTTTGCCAAGTCGGACGAGCGCCAATCAAATCGGCAAGTTCATTCGAGAATCCAACGTAATCTTCCTACAAGTTGCTATCTAATTATTCGACATTTTCTCGCTCTTACAATATGGGTATGACGTCTAGTGATTAAGTAGTTCACATTCACACAACAACGTCGCCACTCCGCATTTTCTCGCATGTCGAACACCGATGGCAACTTGACTTTTCCGTTTTGCACTTGAAAGAAAACTCTCGACTGCAACTCGGAGATTGGCCACCGAGAACCGAAAAACGGTTGAACGAATCCAATACACGCAAGAGTAGGATGTTCACGTAACTCTGTAGGAAACATGTGCAGATAGAGTTGGAAATCGTTGTCGTGAACCCCAATTAAACGACCATTCTCAATCAACGAGAAATCAAACTGATAGCCAGTACAGAAGATGACCTCATCAACCTTCTCTATTCTAGTACCGGATGTGAATTCGACTCCATTTTCACTGAATGACAACAATTGACTTTCAACGACTACACGACCGCTTGCAATCAACAACTTCAATCCATCAATGAAAGTTGGCAAAGTGGCCAGAAAACGATGTTCAGGAACAGGTCCACAGCTTTGTCTTTCGTTCAACGATCGACGTTCCAACCACAGATTCCGTAAAGGTTTTGGAGTCAAAGAACGTAACAAATATCCAAGTTGTGTTTGATAAGACAAATCAAATGGACGACCGTTCGAATTAACAATCTCAGTGGTCCATTCACCATGTCGGGCAGCAATGTAAACCTAAACGATGATTTGAAAGCGAACAAAATATTTGAGAACTTTTTTTGCAATTGGACCAATGATACGAGCAATCTCCGTCGCCGAATTTCCAAACCCAACCAACACGACTGTTTTGTTGTAATAACTTTCCGGAGATGTGAATTGCGAGGCGTGGGAAATTGTACCCTGAAACTCAAAAGTTAAAATCTCGCATTCTTGTGAATTTCAACTTCGAAAGCATCTTCAAGTCTGAATTTATTTGGTCGCCACGGCTTTTGATTCCAACCGGTACACACAAGAACGTAGTCAAACTCCTCATCTACTGGCTTAGTTTGTGCACTAAAACCAAACTTCTGTTCCTGTTGCTTATACCATCACTAGCCTCGAGTATGTAACAATCCATTTGCCGTCTTTTTCGAAATCTGAACCGCGACAAATGGCCGTGACTTCCGTGTCAAATTTTGTTCGATTGTTCAATTCGTGTTCTTTGGCGTAATCCAAGAGGTATGTTGCTGCATCATGTTGAGGTAAAATGAGACTGTGGCCGTTGGAAATCGGAAAATCACTAAACTGACATAAAACACCCGAGTTTTGCGTATTAAACGATAACGAAACTGTTGAAACTGGAATTTGAAGATCGAGCTCTGTAATCTTTAGACTGAACACTTACATTTGGGATCAACACTGAAATTCCATCTGCCACCGAGAACATTTCTCTTTTCGAAAATCGTGACTTCATGTCCATTCAAGACTGCGTGTCTTTGATTCAGAAAATTAACTTCAACTAATCACAGCTTACCGGGCCGAAGCCAAACCAGAGGGTCCTGCGCCAACGACGGCCACACGTTTCATTGTTTGAGCAAATTGTGGTTATTTAGCTTTCGATTCATCGACGAAAAAGTCACAGCAAACGAACCGAAGGTCGCGCGCCCAACACCCATGAGGTACAAATCAGAACCTGATTTCTCGTTTCTTTTGTTGTGAATTGCGGTGTCCGTTAAAAGTTTCCATGCTATCAACTTGCGAGTTCGTTTGTTACTTGGGATTGAGGAGAAGTTCGAGAAATATGCTTGCAATTGAGCTTATGTTTTTGAACGAATAAAAGTTTATTTCTGTTGACCAACTAGAAACATCACGACTATTGCTGCATCAGGGAAGGAAGTGGAGAAGTACCCTTGAAGAGATCGAAGGCTTTGCGAAATCCCATAAAACGAGGAAAGTGAAATCGGCAGTTTTCTATTGAACTTCTGAGTTAAATGTTTGTTGAAAGAACGAAGGCGAATGACAAGAAGTGCGAATTTGAGCGGGAAATTGACGACAAATTGAGCAGAACAAAAGATAAAACGATCTATGACTAAAAGAGATACCCGCATCAATACCCGAAGAAGAATTCGACGTCGACTATTGCACGAAGAGTTTTGAGTAGCTAACTAAGGCGTTGATTCTGTTGACGATTCGCCATTACCTGAATTGTCCAACGATTTCTGAAATTTAGGAAATGGACTTCAAATGTCCATCAAAAACTTACTATTACGGCCCGGCCAGTAATCCAACAACAAGCGCAACGCTGCAGCCGCTTGATGCACATCGAGCAAATCGACTTTCCGGACGGTTTGTGATTGTTGTGGACCTTCGTAGACACAGAAAATCAACGGCCCAAAAATCGCAGTTACACGACTTAATGTAAGTCCGTTGTGAGGCTCCGATCCAACTAACAGACGAATGTGATCGATCAAAAGAATAAGAGTGTTCTAAAATAGTCTTCAAGGTCAGACAGCAAATTGAAGTTCGTACCCGATTGATGGCCGGCAAACAGTCGACTATCTGCTGAATAATGTCTTGGTTTCCTTCTTTGTCTGTTGGTAATATCGTTTTTGCCGCATCAATGAGCATAGTATAAATATCGCATGGAACTAACGGTTCGGGCAATTCACGCAGAAAATCTTTGACAAGACAAGTGAGTAAATTGACATCCGGAACAGGAACATTTCCAATATCAGTGCCAAATGGATCACGATTTAACTGCTCTTTGATGTAATTCTTTCTCTCTACTGCGCCGCAAACTGAAATCAAAACTCCGTTTTGCTAACATTAAACTTTGTTCTAACGATAATAGAGTCCCGGTGCATCGATTCCTCGTCGTTCAACCTCGTTGATTAAACGAGTGAAAGCAACGGGCGTTTCCTTTTGTTCTCGTTGTGCAATCTGTTGAAGGGGTGTAGCAAAAGATGCATGATATCTGGACAACATGAAATCATTCTGTATTCTATAGAAATTTCTCTTACCGTACACTAACTGCTCTTCGATATGCACGGGGCATGTCAGCAAAAGCCAAACGAACCATCAACTGCCCTCGAGGCTCCAAATTCAACGCAAAAACGCGAACACCGTTGAGTTCATCAACAAAAAAAGCGTCGACCAATTTGATGTTCGCTTTGTGACAAAATCGATGGCGAAGCTGAGGATTCCAAGCGTAGACAAAAAATTGAGCATTTTGAGCGTTTTGCACATCAATTTCGAAGCCTTCTCGCCATCTGAATCGCTGTTCAGGTGTTGATATTCCCGTTCTTGCTCGATGAAGTTCATCGATTTCGATTACGCAGTAAAGTTGATTCGAATGTGTTTTGTCCGGTACTCTCAAATTGCGACCTTCAACAATCCAAATACTCAAAAGTCCCGTCAGCGCAGAAAGCACTGGGGTATTGTCAATATCAATTCCCGGTCCAGCTGCTCTTAACGGAACTCGCCGATTGACCAATGGACTTAAATGCAAACGATCCAACAAGTTTTGAGTTTGCATGCCAACAGTTGAATCGGGCGCGTATTGAGGTGATGGAGCAATTGACGAGTCGAAATTAATGGTTCCCGACGGTAATACCCGACCGATTGTACGCGAAGGCAACGAAGATGATCTCATGGAATGTCCAATTTGATGAGCGGCCGCACCAACTGCCGGTCTTATTCGATAGTCCGGAGCTCTCGGATCGACTGTTGCCCAATTTCTGTATTCTTGTGAGGAGAAAATGTCGGTAATCGAACGTCCGCCAATCAATGGTCGATGCACAACACCCGGAGACGAAACAGTCGAATGTGCACGCATCGAAAAATCATAACGACGAGGAGTTCGCGGTGATGTTACTGCTGCAATATCACTCATTGCAGCACGATCCGAATAGACGGCTTCTTCCGTTTCCTCAGCGCCCACAGAGTCACGCCATTTCACTGATCTTGTTGTTGGACCGGAAACTTGAATACGACGACGAGGCAACGAGTTACTTTTGTAAGCGGAATTTTGCGTATGATACGGATTTGGAGGTTGAATTGGCGGCACGTACGTATTCGTATTGACATGCGGTATTCTGCCATCAGCCATCAACGAGGTTTGACTCATTAACGGCGCTCGTCGATGAAAAGGTGGAACGTCGTAGTTGGAAAGCGATTGTTGTCGTAGTGGAGAAGGTCGTCCCAACGTTGCCGATGAAAAAATGGGCCGACCGCCAATTGAAGTTCCCGGAGCAACATATTCCTGTGGAGGCCAAAGTTTAGGTGATGGAGCTATATAGGCACTTTGGGAGATGAAAGTATCTACCGGAACGGAACGTGGCGATTCGAGTGAGTTCTGTTGATGTTCTGATCGATCTATGGATGACATTTGTTGTTGCTGCTGCAAACGAACTCGTTTTCCAAGCCACGTACTTGCTGTAGTTAACGGTTTGGATAGAAGGCCCTGTGAGGGTTTCGAGTTCTGATTTGCTGAAGTTCCAGTAGTTGATTCTTTTTTATCAATTTCGGAGTTCTCTTTTTGGTAGATCATCACTTTTCCAGCTTGTACGCCCGAGAATTCCGGTGCATCGCGACGATTTTTGAGAAAACTGCAATCAAAGGTTTTCAGAAAACCCTTACAATTACTCACCGTGTTCTTAACAACAATCGTCGAGGTATTGACAACGCGTAAACTACATCGTCTATCGACATCGTAGCTACTTCCACATTATTGACGTTCAAAATCTCGTCTCCCGGTCGAATGATGTTACCCAGTCGTTCCAATTCAGAGCCTTCGCCAAACCGTGATGCAAAAACGCCCGTTGATTTATCGACCCCTACATGAAGAAAATAGTAGAAGTTTGATTTCAGTTACCATTTCCTTCTCGAAGATACAATCCAAGACTTTGACCGGGTTTCTTCGTGATTTCAACCAGTTGAACGATCAAAACGTCTCGACCATCTGGCGTTGGATATTGCGCTCGATTTAGTACACGTGCCGAAAAGCCACTTCCGCCTTGTGTTGTTAGCGTTGATGATTGTTGTTCGACTTGTTGATTTCGACCACTGGCTTCATTGCTAGGTTGAGTGGAAGAGCCGCCGGAATCATCGGGTGGCCAAGGCATAGAAAAGAATCTAAACAAACGATTTTGCAAGAGTTCAATGGTCTCTGGTTACATTTCACTCGATTTCCGACAACCCGCTGTTACTCTCCACAAAACTGTCTAATGGAAATTGTCAGATTGATAGAGAAGGAATCAAAGAACGTGAAAATTAGAAACTGGCAAATGGAGAGAGCGAATGAATTTGGCTTAATTCCAATTCATGACTAATCCCTCTTGGGCAATAGAATAGAGGCTATAAATGGCCGGTGCAAAATCGCGCAATCTCACTCGGTGAGTGTGAAACGTGGGTTGTGGCCGAAACGAGAAGCTCATGAACCGGAGGGCGTCGAGTTCCTCGTTTTTCCGGCAGCTTTCACAAAAACAGGCGCCAAAGCTTTAGGGCAAAATCGTGGACCGCGCGTCTCGTGGGAACGCAATGAAACTCAACTGCCACCAACGGGGAATCACCGTCTTGTTTAAAACAAAAAGTATCCCCACAGCTAAATCATCGACTTTCGACGCGTCTCGCGAGAGTGTCATGTAAAAACACGAACAAGTGATATGGATCAGAGAAAAAATGGTCATTCGAAGCTGGACAACGAAACTATGGAGTAAAAGGAACGAAAGATGACCATGCAGACGACAGGCTTGTAGAAGAAGACCTAAAGTCAACGATGCGGAAAATTTACTCAAAATATAAAAAGAACCTTCTTCTAAACATCGATTTTCGCAGCCAGAAACCTCGAAACACATGAAACCTTAAAGGCGCCGATTCTGCCATTAAATTAGCACAAACGATGGCCAACGGAATGGTCAAAATGTCGCGCTCTTTGCGAAGGCAAACGACTTTGCCAAAATGGTCCAAAAGCGTCTTTAAGTCATAGTGCGCATGTTAGTGCAAGTCAAGATTGAGTTTGTAGCCTTCGGCTTCAATTGGTTCAAACCGTCGAGACAAATTACGAGGTCCGGTAATTAAAACAGAAACAAGTCATTAAAATGCAGGTCTCAACTCGGTTTCTGAAGTCTCTTATCGTCGAAAGCCGAGTGGTTGACAGGTTGAATTTAAAGAGGAACTCGAAGTCTCACAGTTAACCAGCAAATCGAGTGGCTAAGTTGTAAGTGTGTTCACGGTCGTTGTGGAGAGAAGCGTAAAGTTTGCAAACAAAATGAGTGCCATAACTTCCAGAATCGTGATTAAAAACGGTTCAATGTTACTTATTTCCTACAAAAAAGAAACTCAGTGGCAATCAATACCAAGGATCAGGTACGGTAAGAATCAAAAGTTTGCGTTGATTGAAATCGAATTCCGAACAATCAAACAGAAATGCCGTAATGGAAAAATCCGCCGAAACGAAAGGGTTTGGCGCCAACCCCATCGAGCGCCTCGGGGAAGAAAAGCGAAGCGCTCGGGCGTCGAAGACATGGGCCGAAAACACGACACGCGCAGCTTCGTTGTCCTTTTGGCCGTTGCAGGATTTTGGTCGTCGCCTTGCCGTCCTTTTGGGTCTTTTTGCCGCTCGTTGGTTTGCAGAGTTTGAGACAGAAATTTTTTGAGTTCATCCGGTTATGCCAACCGTACAAAACAGATAAGCACTGATTAGTACCCGAAGACTCCTGATAGTGCCAATTAGCAACATTCTTCTAATGATTCAGAGAAGTACGATTGCACAGTAAAGATTAGCGTTTAAGAAGTGAAAACAAGTTTGCTTTGGAACATCGTTATTTCAAATCGAAGACCTTAATTGTGCAATTTCTTTTTGTTTATCACTAGTTCGAACAGTTTGTACAGAAGCCAAGTTTACAACAATCCATCAAAAATAACAACAGTTCGAGAAGAAGCAAAAACAAACACAAACGATTGTGCTCATTGAGCAACAATTCGAACTTTGTGCTTCTCGGTATACTCCTGTAGTTCGGTTGCTTTGGCTTTCAGCTCCTCGTCCATAACCTTCAGTTTCTCTTCCAACTGAAACGAATTGATGAATGAAATCGTGGAAATGTGAACGAACCTCGGAAACGTTTTTGCTCAACTTCTCCACAATCTGGGTTCCGTCCAATTCAAGAAGAGCGTCGACGGCGCGATAGAAAAACTTTCGGTTTGTGTTGTCCCATTTGTTGATGGAACTCAGAACACTTCTAAACAGAAGTCTAACAGTCAACTCAATCAAAAGAACTCACTGAGTTTCGCGCAGTTCCGAAGAGTATCTGGTGATTTCACTGACCAAAATCTGTTGTTCTTCACGGAGCTTTTTGAACCCTAAAATCGAGTTTAAATAAACGAATTTTGTGAACATACCCGCGAAGATTTTCTGTTGCTCCTTTGTTGGCTGAGTCATGAATACGATTGACTGTGTGAGTTCAGCAGGAAAGCAGAGTAGTTGACGAGAAGTTACTTTAATCCAACATCTTCAACAAGCAAATCGAAAGGCCACAAACTTTCCATGTTTCTGGTCATCGTCGTTGGACTCAACGTTTTATTACGGTCATTTTCTTGATTGTTCCAATTGTTGCATAACAACAACAGAAGGTTGTTCTTGTAAATGTGCTGGTTTGTTGACGTGACGTTGAGAGCGAAATGTTAGAGTTGTTTTCTGTTGACTGTTTTCGAGATTCGGCGAGTTTGTCGGATCGAACGTTCTTCGGTCTTTTTGCGCTCTTGCTCGTCGATCATTGCCGACTGCACGTAAACAACCGAGTGGGTCTGATTTGTTAGTTTTAATGGAATGTTCTGAGCGATGTGGTTTGCAGGTTTCTAGAAACTTCCTGAACCAAAAAAGCTTCATGAGTTACTTTTAATCGAATTTCCGACTCTTTTTCACGTTTTTCCTTCGTGCGATTCAGCAAAAAGTTGAGGGACGACCGTTGGCTCTTGGGGGCACAGGTTGGAGAGCGACTTTCGTTTTGAGAAGCTCTTCGGGTCGTTTCTGAGGGCCGTTCATTTGGTGGTGTGCGTCCCTGCTCAACGGTTCCGAGTTGGTGGGATGTTCGATGCGGTTGAAGAACAAACAAGGGGCGGAGAGAAGACGAGGAGTGTGATGGAACAGTTTTTGGTCGATTTCGCTCAGTGTGTTTGGAGGCCGCACAGCATTCAGTCGAGGCACGATGCCGTGGTCTATTTGGTCAAAAACAGCGAATAGGTTTTGAAAGATTGGACTGTCGGACCTTTTGGAGTTGCATCAGACCTAACAATCATTGGTATTGCAGATTGTTCTACCAAATTTTATTGTCCGTGCTTTCAATTGAACTATAATGAGCTGATAAGTCGAAATAAACCTATGCCATTTTCAGTATCTCACTATCTTCTTAACTCGTTTTCTTTCGGTCGCAATCAACATGGGAAAAGCAAAGGTCGGAATTAACGGGTCAGTTCAAGAGAATAACATTTAATCTTATTGGTTTATTATCTTTAGATTCGGACGTATCGGACGTTTGGTTACTCGTGCCGCAATCGAGAAAGACACCGTTGAAGTTGTTGCCGTCAATGATCCGTTCATTGATTTGGAGTACGAAAAAGAGTCAAGAAAAAATGTTGTATTGTAATTTTTTAGCTACATGGTCTACTTGTTCAAGTACGATTCAACTCACGGACGCTTCAAGGGAGAAGTCAAGGCCGAAAATGGCAAACTCGTGATCTCATTACCGGGCAAATCGACTCATACCATCAGCGTCTTCAACTCAAAAGATCCGGCTGAAATCCAATGGGGACCAGCGGGAGCTGAGTTCGTCGTCGAATCGACTGGTGTTTTCACCACCAACGAAAAAGCAAGCGCTCACTTGAAGGGTGGTGCTAAGAAAGTCATTATTTCGGCTCCATCGGCTGATGCACCAATGTACGATAATTGAAACCAATTAAAAAACAAATTTGACTTTTTTCAGGTTTGTTATGGGCGTCAACGAAGACAAATACGATGCATCAAAAGATCACGTCATCAGGCAAGTCGAAATTGACAGAATTTCTAAGTTTATTGTTTCTCATTTAGCAATGCTTCTTGCACTACCAACTGTTTGGCACCATTGGCCAAGGTTATCAACGATAACTTTGGAATCATTGAGGGACTTATGACCACTGTTCACGCAGTCACTGCCACCCAAAAGACTGTCGATGGTCCGTCCGGAAAGCAATGGCGTGATGGACGTGGTGCCGGCCAAAACATCATTCCAGCTTCGACTGGTGCTGCTAAGGCCGTCGGAAAGGTACTTTCAACAAGCAATTAAACCGAGTTAACATTTCTCTTTAGGTTATTCCCGAGTTGAACGGCAAATTGACCGGAATGGCTTTCCGTGTTCCGACTCCGAATGTTTCGGTTGTCGATTTGACTTGCCGTACCGAGAAGCCTGCTCCGATGGACGCCATCAAGAAGGTAAACAGTTAAATTGCAATCAATTTCATTGAAATCTTTTGTTTAGGTTATCAAGGAAGCGGCTGAAGGAAAAATGAAGGGAATCTTGGATTATACCGAGGATGCGGTTGTGTCGTCGGATTTCGTTTCGAGCACTCACTCGTCGGTTTTCGATGCAAATGCGTGCATTGCATTGAATCCGCACTTTGTCAAGCTTATTGCTTTCTATGACAATGAAGTAATCAAATTCTTTCATTACAAACATAATACAAACAATTTTAGTTCGGATACTCCAACCGTGTTGTCGATTTGGTTGCTTACATCGCTGGAAAACAATAGAAGATTCAAGCGGCCGATCAGATGCCAAGTTCCATTAGAAACTGTTCAGTTAGTAGTTAATGTTCGTGACTCTCTTGTGATTATAGAAACAATAAACATTAAAGTGATTGGTCTCTGCAGTTTGTCAACAAAAACAAGCTCGAAAAGAAGATGCCGATCATGATGTCAAAATCTGTTTTCTTACAACGAGAAAACAGCACTCGTCCATCAAAGGTTGCAGCTGACGATGAACTGCAAATGAGGGTCTTGTGAATTTTATCAGCGTTTTTCGTTCCAACAAATCGATCTTAAACTTTGTTTTCAGTCACTTGTCTCCGAAATTGAATATGAAATAAAAGGCTGTTACTATAGGTCATGAACACTTTGCTTGTTGAATTGGCATGAAGAAATTCTTCATAACAAAAAGGCGTAAGTCATAACTAAGTGAACGTCAGCAAACTGTAATCTCCAATTCCAATTCGAATGTTCAAAGGCAAAGGAAGGATAACCTTTTGTTTCTATTGACGTTTTTTCTTACAAACAAAGCAAAAAGAAATCAAAAGTATGACTGCACGAAAGTCAAGCAGCACGAAGCCCGGGACCACGATTAATGATAGATATAATTTTGTTTGAATTGAAATATTGCCGACTTTAATTTGATCGATTACGTTCTAACGAATATGAATTTATTGGAAAACTAACTATATATTGATGCCCGTGTTGAAATGTACACTCAAAGAAGACGACAAGCTTGTATGCCCTAAAATGGCAATGAAACTATTAACTGAACAACCAAAAGAGACTAACCATTGCGGTCATTAGCACCCAAAGTGGCATAAAGATTACTCCATAAGTTGTGTCGATTGCAACTTGACCGCGTTCATAAGTGGCTTCAATTTTCTGACACAACAGCATCTCGAATATACCAATGGTTAGAGTGCGTAGTATGTTCAGAAGATTTCTGAAAGCACTTGTGTACCGACAAACTAGAATTTGAATATTACTGTGCAATGGCTCTTTTTAATTGTTTTTCTTCGATGAAGGATCGCAACAGGATAATGAAAACAAAATACAAATTCAATGCACTTGCCAAGAAAAGTGGCAGGAACATGTGCCAAAATGTAACTCGAATTGCAAAACCCCACCGAAAAACCTGCAATTAGCAACTTTGTTTGATGATTAGTTCACAGGTACTAACAGAAAGAATTGAGCTGACGAAGATTGCCGTCGTGTGCAACAGAATCTCGAACGGCGTGATGGCAATCCACGTCCAAATCACCGATTCGGTTTCGCTGACCATATTGATTGAGGTGTCTAGTGATTCTTACATTACTTCTATTTAACTGCTCGAATAATATCGTCGAGTTATGTCGCAGATGGAATCGATGTGAATACTCGCGTTCTGAACGGAATGTCCACGGCGTCTCTTTCTTTCGACAAGTTTTGGCTTTTTATTTTGCTGCAAATATCCACCGAGTTTTACCGTTTATTTTGGGTTATACACTCATCACTAAACTATTGAGTTGAACAATGAGTGGTGGAATATACGGAGGCGGTAATCAAAAGTTTCGTTTCCTTATACGAATTACTCTTCAGATGACATTGGTGCCATTGTTTTTGATGCAGGATCTCATACGTTTCGTGTTGGCTATGGTGGTGAAGAGTATCCGAAGGTACGCGGTTTAAAGTCAACATTGATGTATTTGAAGTTTAGTTCGACATTCCATCGGTTGTTGGTACGAGAATTGAACGCTCGTTGGGGGATGGAACAATGGAAGTGGATCAGAAGAATGGAAAACCAACGGATAACAAATATTTCATTGGGACAACAGAAGTCAACGTACCAAGAGAAAACTGCGAAATAAAAACCTACATGTAAATTATACTGATTTGATTTGTGTGTATCTAAGATTTTCAGGAATGATTGTATGATTGAAGATTGGGATCTTTTTGAGCAGATGATGGAATACATTTACAAGAAATGTTTGTGTACTGAGAGCAAAAATCATGGGACGTTGTTCAGTGAAGCCTCGGTATCTTGTATTCTCTTTTAGAATCTCTGTTATTCTAATTTCAGTGGAATACGAAAGACAAACGAGAGAAATTAGCCGAATTGATGTTTGAAAAATACCAAGTTCCTTCGTTCTTTTTGGTTAAAAATGCGGTTCTTACAGCGTAGGTTGAAAGACGTAAACGCGAGCTCTTGAGTTTTTAGATTCTCTACCGGACGATCGGCTGGTTTAGTTCTCGACTCAGGAGCCACTTATACTTCGGCCACACCCGTTTATGATGGTTATGCGATTACGAATGCGGTAGTCAAGAGTCCAGTTGGTGGCGACTTGATTGTTGATCAATGTCGGCGAGTTTTGAATGATCAGAAAATTGAATTGGTTCCTTACTACAAAGTCGAATCCAAAGTGAGCGTTTTGTTTTATTCCAAATAATTTTAACGTTTAAGATGGAAGTCAAAGACGGCGAGCCACCAGTTTGGACCAAAAAGAAAAAGCTGCCAACTGTCACTAAATCGTACGAAGATTTCATGGAAAAAGTAAGTTATCTGTCTTAAACATTATGTTCATGTGTTTAGCAATTAATCGAGGATTACGCCCAGTCGACCCTTCAACTTTGTGATGCACCAATCGACGTTGATTTCATGGAAAAACTGCCTGCTTCATCGTACGGTTTTCCGTGTGGTTTTCGAAAAGATTTTTTGGCCGAACGAGCGCGAATTCCGGAGGCTTTGTTTGACAAGAAATATCTCGAAGGGCATGAAGTACTTCGAGAAACGTATTTGGACGTTTCGACTGTTGCAATGACTTCATGCGGAATGTGCGATGTGGATATTCGACCTCATTTGTTCAGTAATATTATCGTGACAGGTGGAAACTCATTGATTATGGGCTTCACGGAACGTTTGAATCACGATTTGGCTCGAAGATGCAATCCGGTAGGTCTACGACAACGAACTGTCAATTAATTGTTGATTTTAGACTGTTAAATTGCGTCTTCCACCCTGTCAACCGAATGAGCGTCGTTACGGGGCGTGGATTGGCGGTTCGATTGTCTCTTCTTTGGGTTCATTCCAACAACTCTGGATCAGTAAGAGTGAATATGAAGAGTCGGGCAAAGTGATCGTCGATAAGCGATGCATGTGATTGCATCTTTTATTTATACACTAACAACTCTTGCTCTTATTTCTTTATTCGCAATGGTTTTGAGTTTCTTTTTTTGTTGATTAAACAAACTCACTTTCTCGATCTATATTCCTGGTCTCCACAATAAAATTTGAAGTCTAAGTTAATTGAATGAAATTAACTGGTTAGAAACCATAATACTCAATCGAATAAACATTACAGCAAAGAGGAAATGATTTCAGTGTTACTCGTTTGTTCATGTATTTCTGATCGAAGGTCCAAAATGCAAACTAATCCGAAGAAGAAAGTTCAGGCAGGATAACAACAAGTCAATAAAATTCAATGATTGTATTCAGATTTCGTTTATTATACGAGATGAGATGGAAACTCGGCATCGTTCATTTGTTAATTGTCTTCAATTCGATGGTCAAACTAAAAATTTGTTCAGTGGTGGTGCCGATATGATTATTCGAAAATGGGATACTGCCGACACATCGACCGGTGATTCAAAAACATCAACTGCACGTTTTGTTCAAGCGTTAGAACATCATTACGATTGGGTTAACGATATTGTACTTTGTGGTGACGGAAACTACTTGATCTCTGCTTCTAGCGATACGACTGTAAAAGTGTGGAACGCTCGTAAAGGATACTGTTTAAGTACTCTAAGAACACACAAAGACTCTGTACGAGCATTAGCTCACGCTCCCGATCCCATGATAGTAGCTAGTGCAGGACTTGATCGTTGTATTTACTTGTGGGATGTCACGATGTTAACGAAATTAACCGCTTTAAACAACACCGTTACAAGTGAGTTGTTTTGCTCTTGTGATTTCACAATTTTTGTTTTCAGCATCTTCACTGCATGGCAGTAAAAACAGTATCTATTCCTTGGCAATAAATCAACTTGGAACGGTGGTTATTGCCGGATCGACGGAAAACGCGCTTCGTATTTGGGATCCACGATCGTGTCAGAAGATCGTCAAGTTACGTGGTCATGCCGACAATATCAGAGCGATTGTTGTTAATCGTGAAGGTACTCAATGTTTGAGTGCGAGTAGTGATGGAACCGTGAAGCTGTGGAGTATCGGACAACAACGTTGCATTGGAACAATTTCGGTTCATTCCGACAGCGTCTGGGCGCTTCAAACTGATCGCGGATTCAACTTTGTGATTTCTGGAGGTCGTGATCGAAAATGTTTTCAAACTTCGTTAAACGATCTACAAACCTCAGAGTACTTGTTTTGTGAAGATTCGCCAATTCAACGAGTAAGTCAAGATTTTCCTTATTTTGAAACCTTTGCCTTAGTTGCAACTTACCGATTCACATCAACCAACTCACGTGTGGGCTGCAACTTGGAGTTCGACCGTCAAACGTTGGCCGCTGTTAGGTCGTCAAACGTACAACGATTATGAGTACGCGATAGATGCGGACGATGTACCACGCCAGTCAAATCCCGATATGATAATACCGGGTTAGTAGAGTCGGTGTAAATCGCAATTATACTTTTAGGTGCCCCATCGATTCGGCAGTACGGTGTTTTAAACGATCGACGACACGTCGTGACACGCGATACAGAGAACGTTGTTTCAATTTGGGATGTTCTAAGTGGACAAAAAATGGTCAGGAAGTTGAAGTATTCGATTAGATCTTGTGTTTAGGTATCACATGGGAAACGAAACATGGAAGAAGTGATTAAGGAAAACTTTCAACGAGTTTTTGTTCCCAGTTGGTTTTCGGTTGATGTGAAAAGTGGAGTAAGATAATTGAGTTGAGTTCGTGAATAACACTAAATTTTTAGTTGTTGGAGATTATTCTGGACGAAACAGATGGGTTTTCTGCTTGGGTATCTAAAGGTATAGGTCTATAGGGTAGCCAATTGAACACTTTTTTTAGCTGGTCTAGCAGAAAAATCTGAAGAAACAAAAAGTAAGAATCAATTTTGTTTTTATTGAAAAGTATTAGGTCTTGCAAATTATGGTGGACTTCTACTTCGGAGTCTATTTGAACAATGGCCATTCTCTTTCACGGACAACGATGTTGATTCGCCTCTTCACGGATTTTTTTCTTTTCCACCTCATACACCAATTCTAATTCGGTAGCCATTAAGTAAGATGTGAAACCAATTGATTGAATTGCAGAGAAGAGAATGGACGACCAATTTTTCGTTGTACAGTTCGAGACGCTGCGAATCCGACTGAATCAGCAATGCTGCGAGATCAGTTACCGCAATGGGTATTGGACGTGGTCGAATTGAATCAGTTTCCAAAGTTCAACAAAATTCCCTTCGTTTTACAACCACATTCAAGTTTTCCAACTAAAACGATAAAAAGGTCGGTCACTTTCACTTCTTTCTTATGTTCGTCTTTGATTGCAGAGACCGATTAAGTGCTACGGAAATGCTACAAGTGCGAAAAGTCATGGAACATGTCTATGAAAAGGTACCTTCAGATTAATTGATCACTTATCCTTCTGCTTTAGATTCTAACACCAGCCGAATTGAGCGAAGTGGAAGCGAACAGCGCCAATCACGCTGCCAATGCAGGAACATCTAACGTTCAACAGCCCACAAATTCGCAGTTTTTTGCGCCCGCAATTCCACTGAACATCGAAGACAAAATCGAATTGTTTTGCAACGATCAGAAACTTGAGCCCGACATGGACCTGCGGACAGTTAAACATTTCATTTGGAAACAAAGTGCAGATCTTCTCATCCAATACAAACTAATCCGTTAATTCACTTTATTGAGCTTGTTACGGGAATTTACAATTTTTGATCTCGGTTTGCATAAACATACTTTTTCCGTAAAACTTTCTCATTGACTTTACAACTCAGTCGAGTTGACAGCACAGAAACTGTAACGGAAAGCCTATCGAAAAGATCATACGATCGTTTATGAGCACATGAATTTGATTACCATGTGCAAAGTTTGTTTTCGCTTTAAAGTGTCGTATTGTAAACCATTTCGTACAGAAGAGCCTGCAGACTTACAAGATTTCAAAAAACAAACTCTTAAGTTTGTATATTCGCACAACTCTGTAATTCGACTTGCGCATCGTTTATGCAAACAAGATCTGGTCACAAGGCAATAACAAAGCGTGCTGCAAACTCCGATGTGACCGTTCGGGACATTCGGTCGAATAATACGTGTATTCCAACATCCAAGCATTTGGATTTATGAGTTTTTGATCAAACATTTACTTCTAGTGAAGGTAATGAAACGACCGACAATATTCTGTGCAGTAATGATTGACTAATTCTGATACCTCAATCCAACACTTGTCAGAGTCAACGGCCTAAGCTACAAAAAACTCATCACAGCAATGTGGTGCTTCAATTGGACTCGTCTCAGATGACCGGAACGAAATAAAGTTTGAAAAGTTACGATCGAAAGTGCACTTAACTCATATAGTACGGTTTAAGGGATCTCGTGATTCTTGCAATAAATCAATTGAACGTGAAGACCGAACAATCGTTCAGATGCGATGGCACCGACCGTTTCGATGTTGATCAATCAACGATCTTCCCGCACCAATTTCTGTGAACAAATTCAACCTTTCGACTTCACTGCTACAATGTGGGAGCAAAGTAACAGAAAATGAGCATAATAATACGCACAGTAAAAATGCATTAGAGAAGAATTGACACATAATGCAAAAAAGACGAAAAAGCGCGTAAATTTGAACGCGTGTGAATATTCATGTTCAAAACGCCGATAGACAAATCCATGTAACCGACAGAACGACGATCGTTTTTGGTGTAATCCAATACTGCAGAAGTAACGACTTCTGCTTGCAAATAGACTAGTTGATCAATTTCGTTGACCATTTCCATTATTAAAATTGGATTGCAATGACTGTTTGGGTTGTGCAGATCTGTGTAACGTTCACGTAACACATCTTTTACATGAATTGTAAAGTTCTGATAATCGGCGGTCAAATAGTTGGCAAAACTGTCTCGAGTGTCCATTCGATTGTCTTCGTCGAGCTCCAATTCTAATGCGGACTCAACTTGAATGTCACTTTTTGATTTGTTTGGTCGACCGAGACCTCCATGTTTAACCTTCGGCGGACGACCTACTCGCTTTCCGGTTGGACGATGAGAACGCTCCGAATTATAGCTATGAACACCACCACCGAGTATCTTCTGAGTGGTGTTGTAGAAGATTGGATTGCACAAAGCAATCTGTTCGTTTAGCTCGCGTTGCGAATGCAACGGCCAAACTCGTGCCGTCGAAGTGTTTCCACTTACGACGACCGTCCAGCGTGTGGTGTTGGAGAATACCGTAGTAAACTCCCGTTGCAGTCGCATTCCCATACAATCGCACCGCTGCTTCGTCCAGTACAATTGCTTCTCCAAACACAAAATCACATGAACAAACATCATGAATGAAATGAATTTAGTGTGTCGTCTCCTTTTATACTTGTCAACAGAATTACTAATTTCGTGCTAACCTCGGTAATCTTTAATCAATGCTTAGCTGCTGAATAGAAGATGTATACGTTTACGATAAAATTTCAGCAATTTTTAGTTCAAAACGCACTTTAGATTTGACTATTCTCGAAATTTTTTTGGAGATTTGGATTTGTGAGGTTTTGTGGTCCCGATTTTGGTTTTTTGTATCGAATTTGGTAGAGTAGAAGTATTTCATTTGTGTGATGGTAAGTTCAGAAGCTGAGAGGTGTCGCTTAATTATGTAGGTGAAGGAAGTAAACGCGAACATTTCTGATCTTTTCGATCATTTACATGAAAAATGGGTTTTTGCATTTCTCTGGACTGTTTCAACCTCTCGCTTATGCAGCGAAATGAAAACAACACACGAGCTTATGGCGACGGCACGTAAATCAATTTCCTCAGCTTTTGTCCTTTTGACGTCCGCCAACTCTGCAGAACTCAAAGTCGATGGTAAATGTTGGAGTAGCGAGTACAATTTCTGTTTAGTGTGAATCTCTTCATTTTGTCTTAAACGACTCATCCGGTCGGTGGTTTTTGTTATTAACGTCGAGGAGCGGAGTTAATTGAATTTGAAAAACCCGGGAATGCTACGACTCGTTTCTGTCGATTGACGTCGAGTGAAACGAATATTTTTAGCAAAAGCGCGCGAATTCTCGGGTTGCCTATATGTCATCTTAAAATGCACGTGTTAAACCGAAGTTCAAATCTACAAACTTCGATGGAAGCCCACGGCAGTTTTGTAGGAACGTCCGTAGGTCACATGCAGTTTTACGTCCAAAAGCACTACGTTGACTGCAAAAGAGCGATGTGATCGTTTGGCGGTCGGGCATAATCCCGACACTCGAACTCACGATATCCGATGCTGTTTAGCTTCGCAGAGTATCGAACTGTTCAGTATTTACAATAAGAAGAAATAGTCTTCTTTTCGTTTCTTCTAAAAATAACCATTCCACCTGTTGAGTTGCCCACTTTTAGCGTTCCAACTTGAAAACAATAAGAGACGATTGTTTGAGACAAAACTCGAGGCTTTTCGGCGTTTTCGCGGAACAGTTCAAAACGCGACTTTTCCGGTCGAACGCATTTCCAACAGCAGAATAATCATCTTTCCATCGACATCTTAGATTGTATGACCTCAAACAAAGGAGTTTGCATACGCAAAATTAAATTCGATGTGCCATTTTCTGCACGGTTGTTTGCTGTCTGTTTTTGACTGAAGGTTAAGAAGTTGTTTCATTACTATGTCCCTGTGGTACGTGTCGTCATCCGCGGGCGAGCCAGTTTGGGCCCGACGAAATTGATTTTGCAGATTTTCTTAGTACTGGCAGGTGCTTTGAAGTCGAAATTAAATTCCTTTCTTTTGCCCATTTTTGAATACTTTAAACGAAATTAAGCAGATGGCGAACTATTGAACCAACTTGCATAGTCAAACATCATCCAAGACGTTCGACCGACGATTCACTTTCCGCTTTTCGCGTTTACTGTTCTTTCCGGATGATTTAGAGGCTCGTGACAACAAGCACGTTAAGCAAATACAAATCTCATATCCGATTGCCTCTTTTTAATTGGCCTTTTGATTGTTTTAGAGACGACGGTGTTTGTTGCGCGTCAAATGCCCTGTGGTTGGACGGTGAAAATCCGAGGAATTGGAACCAATCGAAATGTCGGAGGTTGTTGACGAAACGGAACGCGAAAACGAGCGCACTTTTGGCTCATTCATCAGTGCAACAGAGAACGCTATAACGGAAACATACCTTTGTAGTGGATCAGATGCTCAGATTTCGCGGAATTTGTCCGTCGATCGAATGAGTTTCAAAGAACGAAAGTATTCGCAACGTCTACATCTCACGGATTCACTCACTATGGCATCTCGGAAAACGGTAAGAGTTCGTTTGCTAACAATGAAGACGTCAAAAACCGCAAAACTCATCTTTTCGCTTGTCACTTTGATCGTCATTCCGACACGTGCCGTTGCGATTTTCCCGGCGATTGTTCCTCCTTTTTCCAAATTACTAATTGACGTCTCGATTTCGTTGCCATTTTGACGAGTGAGATTGGCTAATTGCTGGTGTTCTTTAATTGAAATAAGCATATGGACAATGAACTGATGTTGTAAAAAGACCTTGTTTGACTCACAACAAGCAAATTACTCGGCATTCCAAATTACCAGCTTTACGCGCTCTGTCTCCTTCGTGCCACATTGCCATTTAATGCATAAGAAGATTGGACAATTTGTCTGACTGACGTTGCTGATTTCCCTACTGTTTGCATTTAAATCGCTTTTGAGTTATGTTTCCCATTCAAATGCCAAAATTCGAGTTCTCGTGTCTTAGTTGTGATGTTCCAATTGGTCCGTTCCAACCGAATTTGATCCGTGTGATCAGATGATGGGAAAGTCGTGATGTTGAAGCAATTCGTTTTTGTTTCCCACGACGCTCTTGTCTGCCGGAACAGTCGACTCGTTGTTGGAACCACAAATGCAAAGTAATTTCTGTAGTGTGGCAGCCGGATAGAGGCGACTTGAATGCAAATAATAGGAAACCAGGACGTCAGTTTATTTTGTGTTTCTTTTGGTCCGCCCTCTTAGTCTTATTTTAACGTTCCAAATACACTCACGCCCATTAAGGAGAAGAATGCAAGCTTCAATACGCAATTTCACCGAATTCTCCGTTAGCTTAGCAGTCGGTAGCTCATTTCAAAAGGTAAGTGTTGAATGTCATCGACTTGAAAGTCAGCTGATTAGTGCTCTTGATTGATATCGAGTTTCACTCATCTTGTTGAACGTTTTTGCATCTTTTTAGACACTTCTTCCTCATCTCAATCGTGAATTTCCGCTGAAAATTGAATCTTCGAATTTCCTTCTGTTTCACTTGCTGTGTTCACGGGTCAAATTGGCCAAATTTGATCGTTAGGTCTTCAGCCTCACCGTTTTTCTGTCGTATCTCGGTCAACGATCTGTTAGCTTGAATGCAAATCGAACAGATTAACCTCATGATTTGCGTTCAATTAAAGGATCACCAAGTTTTACGAACGAAACACCTGAAAATGAGGATGAGTCTCGACTATTGCGGTTAATTTTACTCAAAGTGTCTTTAGTTCAAGTGGCAATTTGGGTTGCATTTCTTCGAAGCCCTACGACCAAGTCGTTTTCCGTATTGCTTTAAAGACGGAAACCAAAAAGAGGAACGTCTGTTATTTAGAAGTTACATGTCGGTATCGCTAATCATTGGTTTCACTTCATCGTTGTCATTCTTCCCCACTTCCGAAGTTTTTGAATTTAAAGTCCAAGATGTTTCGAGTCGACGACTTTCCGTTAATCTCGGTTAGAAATCAAAACAAAATGCAAATTTTCGGTCCCCAAAACTGCCTTCGTTCCCATGAATTTCTTGCACACATTCTTGTCAAATCTTCACTTTGTATTCCTCTACTTCGGGTGCTTACGGTTTCGTACATTTGTGAATACTATTGACTTCGAGATGCTATTTCGGAATCCATATCGCAGTTCTTCGTTGGCCTCAGAGGTTCGCAGTCTGTTTCCAAAGAACTCACTTACCGTTTGTTTATTTTTGTTTGTTTATAGAGGAAAAGCGATAACTGATGTTAAACCGCGTACGTTCTTTAGGTTTAGTCAAATTTCACGGTCCTTAAGGAGTTCTCAATTTGTTCTAATAGCTTGCCAATTGGTTTTTCGATCAGAACTCTCTTTTTAAGATGCACTTCATGAAGTGAACAGGTCCCCAGGGTCCATTTGTTTAGATCTGTCGTCTTTTTTATTCGGTTCAGAACCTGCGTGCATCTAATCAAACTTCCCAGTTTCTAAACTTCAAAAGCCTCTAATAGCTAAACATTTTGATTTGAAAGTTGTTGGAACCCACTAAATGAAAGTCGGATCTTCAAGTTCAACTCATTAGCTAGCAAAATGAATTGCACAATCGGAATTGAAAATGTCTGTTCGATGCGCCAAGTGACTGCCACTTGAGAATCGGAAGACTGAAGTCAAGTGAGAAGAAGACTGTGAATTTCGATTAAGTTGCGATAAATTCTATGGAACGACCACCGTGTGTCTTAATTTCCGACCAAGAAGCCAAAACGCGGAAATTAATTTAATCATTTGGCGATGATTACGTAGTCTTGTTCGAACGAAGATGATTAACAGTTGTTTCAACGTCATTTTCGACGAAAATCTTGTGGAGAAAGTTTGTAAATCTCGTTCATAGAGGCTTTCTGTGAGGTTCATTAACGTCGACCTTTTAATCAAATGGACCGGTTAACGAACTCCATTTATCGTTCTGTTGCGCGAATGATCGAGTGTCGGTTGGGAATGGAAACTTGAGCTAACGGTCGACGTTTCGGTCCATTGACAAATGAATAACGAATGTAGACTTTAATTTTGAGAGCAAATGAAAACCAAGTAATCTGTTATTAACCGCTAAGACTTTTCGTTTCATTTTTATTCTCTAACTTTCGGTTTTGACTTCAATCGTTGGAATGAAACACGGTGGCTTAGGTATTGGTTTGGGTCTTGGTAGACGAGGTTTGTAGGTCTTCATAACCGCAGCTCCTCTTTCTATTTAGTTTCAATAAGATCTCCTCCCGGTTTCATAAGAGGAAGAGTAAAGAATGTAGCGAAGCAGGTAAATTTTCATTGCTTAATGTTGAGATGTGTGAAGTAAATGCACATGTCAGTCATATGGAAATTCCATTTAATTGGCCATAAAACGCGTTTGGTGGGCACTTTGCGGAGATTGAAAAATTGACTGGAATCAAATAAAATTTTGGTTATAACTCCGCTTTGGCAACCGCTTTTATTCCATAAATAGTTAAAAGGGGCCAAGATACGTGCGTTGAAACGTGGGTGCAGAAAACATCGGGAACATTCAAACCTGTTCCAGGACGTCAGCAGAACTGTCAAAGAACATAAACCTAAATATCGTTAATAAAAACCGTAACTTCCATTACGTGTAGGAGAGGAAAATGTTCGAAAAGTCATTTTGACTAATTAGGTCATTTGCCCATTTTTATAAGTCGGGAATTACGATGCTCGTACTACTCGGTTTCTTTGGGTTTGTTAGAATTCGAAAATCTGTTTGCTATTACACTCTTATTCAACTGACTTGTCATTTCGATCATAAAACGATTGAAACGTTTTCATTCTATGGCTTTTCGAATTCCTCATTCGATTACCTACGACTGTACGAATGGCACCTTTGAAAGTGCCGCGTTTCGTCGGGTATGTTCATTAGATGGTAGACCTACAAGACGTCTCAAAATTACTTCCGGACGTGCAATTCAACGGAAAACCTTAGCGCGATTTTTTATGCATTTCTTTTGTTCGCAAGTTCAAGAACATTTCCTGCGTCTGCGTACCTTCGGCATCAATGACGAACATCATCGGTTATTCAAAGCCACTCGTCGTCGACTTTGTTATTTTCTGTGTTTTGATTTTAAGTTCTACTGTCTTTCTACCAAGCAATATTCTTCTTCTTATGTTATCGTATTGCCCGCTCTATTCGAAATGAATGAAAACAAAGTAGTTGATCTTGAAATCACTTTCTTAACTACGATTCAACATGTTTGTTTTAGAGCTGGATGAACGAAGAGAACAAAGTCATATTGAATGTTGGTGGTATAAGACATGGTAAGCAATCGACAATGAATGCAAAGGTTGTAACTGTTTCATAGAAACGTATAACCATGTGCTCAAAAAAATCCCGGCTACACGACTTTCGAGGTTTTGGTTTTGTGTTCATTTCATTTTACTGTGTGAATTCAGGTTAACACCCAACTTGGCAAACTATGATCCCGTTCTCAACGAGTACTGTAAGTTTAAATCTGTGTGTCAATCTTATTCTTGTATTGATGTCAACAAAACAATTTAAAATAACAAAAAAACGACGAGAACGAAGTAGAAGTATTTCAAGAGTTAATGAAAGTTGATTTTGAAGAAAGGTTATTAGATGAGTTTTGTTGCTGTTCATCTTTTTCTCGTCATCTTCTCTATCGCTTCGTAACTTTCTTTTGAAATTGTTTTTATCTATTTTCAGTCTTCGACCGGTTGGTTATACTCCTCCTATTCACCGATAGTAAAATATTTAGACATCCTGCTGTGTTTGCCCACATTTTGGTGAGTGTTTTGATTTGACTGATTACGATTATCCTTTTCCTTGCAGAATTACTATCGCACAGGTTTGTTGGCTGTTCAGGACAACGATCATTCATGTGAAATTGTCTTTACAGGACACCTGCACTATCCCTTAGATGTTTGTGGACCGCTGTTCGAAGAAGAATTAGGTGAACATCACAAACTCCTCACGTGTCATGGATGCCTATTTTAGCGTATTTTGGATTGGACGCAAATCAAGTGGAACCTTGCTGTTGGATGACGTAATAGTTTTCATCTCAATACCGATTCATTTGATCATTTTTCAGATATACGAGTCATCGAGACACAGCAGAGAGTAAGATTTCGTTGAGTTCCTGTTTGCACATAGGTTTTAGCTCTCGCCGTAATTGAGAATCTGGATAACGATAGTACCGAGCCGTTGAGTGAGGAAGAAATTGCGAAAAAGTTCGGTTGGGAAGATGCTTTCTATTCGCGGAGTTTATCGGAATGGCAACGAATCAAGCCTAAAATCTGGGCCCTGTTTGACGAACCGTGGAGTTCGCGTGGTGCAAGAGTAAGTTTAAAGGGTTGAATCGCACTGAAATCCGAAAACGTTTTTGCAACAAGAAAAAACATACCGGGAAACTCGTTTGCTACAGTGGAGTCTCTGTAGTGTAGTGGAAAAGCGGTTGGAATTGAAGGGCATCTTGTGGGTTCTCAAGTCTACCGAATGATTTCTTGTAATATTTGCTACTCTTGAGAAAATATGATGACAAATATAACCAATTTATATGACGGTAGTCTTTTTACATGTTTACATCAATGACCTACAATTGAATGCTAACGTTTTCAGATCATCTCTTGTTGCTCAATTGCGTGTATAATACTGAGTATTGCGTGTTTTTGCTTAAAAACCGAACCTTCTTGGCGTGTTCCCGACCTACGAGTTAAACGTCTGGATACGCTTTTCAATCGAACAAACATGACCGCCGCAATGGCTGAGAAATTAGGAAAAGTCGGCACTTATTCGGTGGAAAAAACACGAACAATGTACGTTTGTTTTCTTCGAATCTACGTTCTAGTTTAGTGCACATCCAAACTTCTTTTACTTGGAGTTAATATCGAATGTTTGGTTCACTTTTGAAATAATCGTACGATTGATCTTTTCGCCAAGTCCCGCGAAATTCATACGAAGTCCTGTGAACATGATTGATTTTGCCGCAACCGCATCATTTTACATCGATTGGCTTCTGGAATACGTGTTGGATGGAAATCATCGGGATACCATTGAGTTTTGTAACATAATTCGAATATTCAGGTAAACTTTTGAGCCTGGTTCATTGCTAAATGTTGATTAAGGTTATTCAAGTTGACTCAGCACAGTTCGGGTTTGAACATTTTGATCGAAACATTTCGAGCATCAGCAAGAGAGTTGCTTCTCTTAATGTTCTTTGTACTGTTGGGTACGGTCATGTTTGCAAGTTTGATGTATTACGCTGAGAGAGTGTCTGACAATCCGGACAATCAATTCGAATCGATACCACTCGGCCTGTGGCATAGTCTGATTTGTATTACTACAGTAGGATTTGGTGATATGGTTTGTTGTGAAGTTCGAGTCTTAAAATGAGTTCAGGTACCACGCACTTACTATGGAATGGTTGTTGGAAGTTTTTGTGCGTTGATGGGCGTCTTGACGGTACGTGCACAGCTGGAAACGGACATTTGTTAATTAACATTCTTAATAACAAGAAACAACATTAACTTCTGATCTTTTGGCATAAAAAATCATCAACTGTTGTTCCTTGTTATTAACAACGTTGATTAACAAATTTTACTCGAGTTATTTAGATTGCACTGCCCGTTCCGGTACGTTAAGAACTTGAAGTTACTGTGAACTAACTTGCTTTGTATTTCAGGTCATTGTGTCAAATTTCCAAATGTAAGGATTTGATTGACACACTGGTGATGTGCAGACAATTTGGTCGTTTAGGTTTTATTCACATGCCAAAGCACGTTCCAAGCTTCCAAAGAAAAGACGGCGAATTTGTACGTTAGAATGTTGGGGTGGTTAGTTGCTTATGATTTCAGTGCAACCTCATGAAATTAAACCGATTGTTAGTCAACAAACCGGTCGCTCAACAACTGCCGCGTTATTGGGTGCAATTGCGAATCGTCCTGCGACGAATACGAACAATTCGGAGAGTCCTTTGGCTCCATTTGGTGGAACTGCGAATTTGTTTGTTCATGCCACACCAAAACGTAAGAACAGTAAAAGCTCACTGCTGAGCGGTTCAGAACGTGCTGCAAATTGCAACGACACTCCACGCTCCAAACACAGCAAAGATAATGGAGGACGTTTTTCGTCTGCTTCGAACAAAATGTTGTGAAAACTTCGATCTACCCGGTCTTTTACTCATTCCTCCTCAGTTTCTCTCCAAAACACAATCAATTCTCTCCCTCATTTTCTAGTCGTTTTTGTTGCATATCAAACGTGTTTATGAACAAGTCATGTTCAAACTTTTAGATAATAAAATTTAACAAATTCAACAAAATATGCATGAAAACAACAACTAATTACGCGATTCTTCGGCGTAGTCACGAGCCAATCCTTTCAGACCTTGTTTCATCATCGTATCGTCGTCCTCATGATAATCGTCGTCCAATCCTTTCCACGAACGATCAACAAAGTAATCTCCTGCAAGTGATACTATCGTCAGGAAAGCTAAACTGTCTACCTGCTGTGTATTCGACTACTTGTCGATTTCGATTGTCCGCATCGCTCTCGACTATTTGGACACCACGAACTCGACCAGTAATTAAACTAATATCCGCTTTCTCTTGATCGATTGGATTTATGGTATCTATAACGCTAATCAGTTAGACACTGAGAAGATACCAACCTGATAAGAAGTTTGCGAATTCGGCAGTCCATCCATCGCTAGCAAACCATTCTCTTGCCGAGTTAAGTGCTATTTCGGCCTCAAACATACTTAAAATTGGTTTGTAGAAGTCGGTTGAGTCAAGAACAATGCCAAATGGGCAACTCAAAAGAATGAAAACGTCGATATCGCTGGCAAAGTTTGACAGTTTTGCTTCGTTCAATTTGCCAATGGAAAAAACGTAAAGTTTCTTGTTGGCGGCTTTGCACAGCTCTCGTATCCGTTGTATCGCCTCTCTGTAGCCTTTCAGATCCAAAGTTCCAACCACAAGACCGACGACATTTGCATCGCGAAGCTTCTCAACCAAAAACAACCGTTTTCTTAGCTGTCGATGCGTCGAAGTGCTGAAAACAAATTTGTTTCATCTTACAACGAGCTTCGCACTCACTTGTCGATTGTCATTTTGTGGTTTTCCGGAGAGTAATGAGCAAAGTCGTTGAAACAAGTGAACGTCATAGACCAAATCGATAGCAACGGACTGCTTTCTGTTCCAACAAAAAACAAATGACGGGATTTGCCGGAAGTATTTCGAAGATTTACGGGAATATTTCGACCCAACTGGATGTTTGCATTGTTCAAATCGTCCGATGGCAGGACCACATCGCAAGAAAATAGCTGACAATCGGAAGGCAATTCGGATGCTAGAAGCGATCGAAGATCCTCTGAAAACGAAAAATAGCTTCAATACTAAAAAACGATTTACCGATACAGTGGGAAAAAACGGCGTCGTAAAGTAGGAAGACTTCTGAGTTCACTAGATCCCTTGACTCCACAAAGGTCTTGACGTTCGTCCGAAACTCATCCAATTGAATGGGAAAACGACCGAAAACGTATAACACCGGGACTCTTCGACTAGTGGAACTTAAACACGTTTCACCGAAATGAACCAACGAATCGCAGTTCGAATGCTGAGCCGCAACATCGTCAACACAGCAGCTAAACGAGAAAATTGAACGCAAAGCACATGAATTACCTGCGATAGCTGGTGTCTGCCAAAATGTAAAACTTCGTTTCCACCAATTCGTTCTCCAAAAGTGAAGTCAAACGATACGCGTATTTCAACAAACCGTCCGGCAATTGCAATGCCGTTCGTTTGTACGTTCCTTCTTGAACCCACTGGACAATTTGATCGAGTTCGAAGAAATCGCAAAATGCTTTTTCCGACTCAAGATTCTGAAATGCACTCTAAACGGAGTATTCAACTTCCTCGGGTCTACCAGCTGGTACAATCGGCTTGTGTCCAACTGAGTGTCCGCAACCGCCACCTGGTCATCAGACCACAATTTAACTCCATCGACGGACATCGTAAAATAAACGAAATCAGAATTCACGACTAGAAAGAACCTTCGATTTCAATTTCGTTTGGATTCTTTTATGGCTGTGCTTTTTGGCCGAACGGTTCAGTTTTGGTTCCCGGCTTTTTTTGCATTTATTTACAATTCAAATGCAAAAACAAACCGATCGGATGCCAATGGCGGCGAGTTTGGTGTGAAAAACAAGTCAAAAATTTTTATTTTATCTTCTTTCGTACTCGCGGTCATAACGAAAATTTTTATTTTGGAACAAACACACTTGTGTTTCTTGTTAGTTTGCTTGTGGCCGCTCGAGGTTGCTGAAGAAAACCTGGAGTCCTTCAGCATCAAGGGTTTGAATCGAAAAAAGCTGATCGGGAAATTCGCGCCAATTTTCGCTGTCTCTCGTGACTACATTCATTATAGATCTCTAACTGTACTTACAGTAATTACATCTAAATGTTTCATTAATTGTTAAAAACGGCGTGTCTCACACTCTCCGAGTTTCTTTCCTTTAAAATGCCCGGAGTCGTTAATGGGCAAGCGAATGTTGAGTTTGTCAAGAGCGTACCAAGTAAGTTGAATACGGTTAAGAACTTGGATTTTGTCTGTTTGTAGGACCGTGCCGTACGAATCCGAACAACAAGAATCGTAACATGAAAATCAACGTCAAAAAACAGCTTCCTGTCTACGTTACGCGATCCACACAAAACAAGGAAAATGGCGAAGTTGTTGTACCAACCTCCGTTGGAAAACTAAGTTCGGGTGTGGAGAAAGCGGAAGAAAAAGTGAGTTCGTTCAATTCTAAATGTTAATCAACAGTTTGCTTTAAGGAATTTCATCTCCAAGTTGCAATGGTGTCGCAACATGCCTTTCTGAAGGGCGGTCAAGCGGACAGCATTTCGATTCCAATTCCGCGAGTTGAAGTGGTCGATGAGAAGATTGAAGCGAACAGAATCGCGTTGATGAAGGAACGAGTGAGGAGACGACCGGAGAAGAGGAAAGCGGAAATCGACGAGGAGGACGATTCGGTTGCATCAGTCAGTGATTTCGGAGTTCGAGAAGACGCTTATGAACTTGATGAAGAAGACGACCGTTGGCTTAAACAAATGAACGTGGAGAAAATGCCAATTAAACCTGACGAATTCGAATACATTCTGGAGATGTTGGAGAACAACTCTCGGAAGCTGGTGCTAAGTTTGGCTTGTGCGTGGGCCAAATTGCCGAATGTGGATAGGTCTAAAGTCGAACTTGTTTACGATTATTGGATAGATAAACGAACGGTAAGCTGCGCAGTTTTTTCTTCTGATAAACATATCGATTTCAGCGTCTGTGCAAAGTATTCCCTTCTGGTTCGCTAATTCCTATGGTACCTTCTGAATTAAGCTACAACGACAAAACTCCATACGCCTACGTTGCTTTCCAAAAACGTGAACCGGTATATAAACGTTGTGTTAACCGTAATACATCTCTTGTTTTTCAGGACATACGTCGGCGATCCGTACGAATAGCAATAAATAATGTTCTTGATAGTTCTAGCAAACTGAACGTGAGCAATCGAATACTGTGGTTGACGTTATCGAATGCTTTTAGGCTCATCAAAAAAGTGCAGAAGAAAAGGAAATGGAAGACGCGGAACGTCTTTATGATCTCAGCTATCGTATCGATACCAACTCAGAAATTGACGGGACATTCGCATTTGAACGCAACCCACGATGTCGTTATCGAAACGTTCGCATGTGTTTGTTTTCTATAACCTTTTTGTTCATGTATAGTTTTTGTTGAATTGATGATCCTTTTTCTTAAATTCCCTAACGATAAAGAAGTACATATGAGAGTAAAACAGATCTCTTCGATCATTCGTGTGCTACGTTTTTTCAAGACGTTCTTCATTTTTGTTTATGTCTCGAAGACAAACTGTTAAATGTCTATTTTATGTAATGGACGATCTCAAATCCCAACCGACTTCAAAAAAACGCTCAAAACATCACGATGGTCTCAGCTTGCTGCCCTACGAACAACAAGTTATGTTGGACACGTTTGTCGATGATGTGGTTTTCATTACTGCACGGTTAGTTCACTAACTGAATTCGTGTGTATATTCGAGATGTTTAGTGGACTTGGAATGGAACGTTTATTTCTTAACCATTTGCATTTGTACTCTGATCCGTCGTTTACCGTCATTGTTCTGAACACAACTCCCGAAGATGAACACTTTTTTCTGGAGAAGCTTCGACAGTTGAGTCCGAAATGTCCACCAAAGCTCTTAACTTATGGTGTGAGCACAAAAGATCGGTAAATCGTTAGTTGCGTCGATGAGATGAAGAAACGTTTTAGCGGTTTAATTTACCAAACTGGTGGAGTTCAATTCGTGACTTCTCGAATTTTCATGGTCGATTTGCTCACGAACATCGTGCCATTGGAACGGACGGCAGGTATTTTGGTTTATCGTGCACATGAGTAGGTTGATCGATAGTCTGCTTGAATTGTGTTGTTTAGAGTCTTAACTGGTTATCAAGAATCGTTTATTTTGCGATTGTTTCGAGAAAAGAAGTCGAACGGATTTGTCAAAGCCTTCACTGATGCACCATCAGCAATCAGTTCCGGTGGTTTGGGTCAATTGCAACGATTGACTGATCGTCTTTATGTCAAACGAGTGCGCGTCGTTCCACGCTTTGAAGAAGCGGTTAAAGAAACGTTGAGTGCGGCGGCCGTAACGTTCTACTTTGCTTACAATAAACAAAAATGATTTCAGCCGGATTTCATTGAAATGTCCGTCAAACTGACTCCGATGCAGCGAATTATTCGAACTCGTTTGGTCGACATTATTGCAACTTGTGTTCGCGAATTGAAACAATGCACACATGGATTGGATGTGAGTGATCGCAGTCACTTCTAAACGTCTTCTTTTTGAGATCGATCCAGAAATCGAAACCACACCGGCGGCCGCAGCACTTCGGCCAACGGCGTTGGAAATCGAATTGCGACGGAATACGTTGCTCGTAACGGAACGTCAAGAACGACTGATGAGTGATCTTCGAATTCTACGAAAGTTGTTGGAAAGCGTTAGTTTTCAGGTTTGTAACTAGTGATAGCAAATTTCAGGTCGAGAATCTCGATCCAGTTAGCGTTCACATTTACATTAATGATATTCGAACCAACAAAGAGGTAGTTCTCGTATTTGGTTTTGTCTGTTCACTGAATTCCAGTTCATCGAAAATAACAGCGGTTGGGTGATGACTGCAACAGCGTCGAAAATCTTCTCGGGTATTGAAGAGCAGTGTACAGCCAAAGACTCAAAAGGTCAGACGACAATCGTTGGTATGTTTGAAGCTTTCAAATTTGTTAATTAAAGCCGAAACTCTTGTAGCTCCGCCAAAATGGAAAGCCTTCGAAGCGGTGTTGAATGAAATCAAAGAAGGTTTGGCCAAAAGTCAACCTGCAAACTTCATGGATCAACCGCCGATTCTCGTTCTCGCATCGAATGAATCGACTTGCTCTCAATTGATCGAGCTGTCGAAGTTCGGTTCGAACAAATTGTGTTGGCTGCAAAGCAAACAGTACGCTGAGTATGTGAATCGCAAGTACGATGTTCCCGAACCGCTCAATGAACCACTTTGGCCTGTGGATACAATTGCGCTGTACGACGAGCAGATTCTGGAAAAAGTGAATACGAAAAGAATCCATTAGTTTATTCGTGTTTTAGGACAAAAAGAAGTTGATTCAATCCGTTAAAGAAGTGCAGAAAAAGGAGGGACGAGCACGTGCAAAAAAACGAACATCAAAAACGAAAATCGAGGAGGAGATCGATCCCAAACAACCGAAACTCGTCAATTTCGGAATCGTTCGTTATGCGGAGAAAATGGCCGACAAGAAGCGACCACAAAAAATTGACGTACGTTCCTAGTGTTAGTTGAATTTTGTGAAGAACTCCAATTGGAGATCGGTGTCCGAGTGGATTCCCGCACAAGCTGTGAGCAATTTGGTCAAAAGACTGAATTGTTTCATGAACGCATTGCCAACAGGCGTTCCATTTGGTACGACCGGAGCTTTGAGGAAAAGACTGAGAATTGAGAGAACGGAATGAAACTTTTCGAATCGACCGTTCGTTCCCTTCGTTGAGTACTAAAACGAACAATTAGTTTTCGTTGGTCGAGAAGTACAGACGTTAATTCGTCCACTCAATTCGGTTAAGATTGCCAGATCAAGAATCAACGGGGCAGCCAGAAGCGAGTCCTCGCACGTGTTGTAGATCGAAAGTGTTTGCTGTCCACCCATGAATATTGAAGAAACATACTCGTCAAGTGCACGTTTACTGTCGCCAACATGTGGAACGTATTTGATCACAACGACATGATCGGGACTTTTGCCATCGGGATAAAGAATCGGATTCGAATTGACCATATCGTCAACAACCGATGACTTGCTGATTTCTTTTGATCTAAACAATTCGAATCGTCTAACTCTCTTGGGGTTTCATTTACCGAAATTGTCTCTGTTCACTCAAGTTCTTCCCATCGTTGTTACCCAAATGATTGTAGGAGACTATTGACTCGGGTTTTATCCCACTACTAACTAGAAACTCAACAAGTGAACTTTTCAATTTCGTTTGTCCGCTCTTGAAATCGTCACCACCAACAAAGACACGATTTTGTTCCGCTAACTCTACGATGCCCTTCGTTAGCGTATTTTGCGGTGATCCGTTGATGTAATGAGCACCTTCTAATATCGATGCAACGGCAAACAAGTTGGACGGCGAGATTTCGGCCGCATCCTCTCGAATCGATTTCAAAATCGCATCGGCAGTTTGATTTAATTCTTGGTCAATACCCGTGTAACGTTCAGTGTTTGCCGTCCATAGGACAATCACACATTCTGCAAAACAATGAAAAGGTTTTGATTAGCAAGAAATCTTTTTACCCAACTCGTGTTTCTGTTTGAATTCACGAATGTCGTTTCTCAAATGATCCAAATGTTCCTGTTTAGTTGTTCCTTTAATCACGTTGTTAACTCGATCACTTTGATTCAAAGCGATGAAGTCCGGGTAATAAATCGACGGTTTCGGTATCACAGTTTCCAGGTACGGTCGCAGCCGATCCAGAAGTTCCGGTTCAAAGACCTGAAAGTGAACGAATTGGTTATTAGCGGTTTTATTTCTTCACTTTTGCTCGTTTTGCTGCTTCGTACAAATTTTCGTTGTTCAAATCCCAGCCGCCGATTATAAGATCGTTGGGATTGACCAGCGGCAAGATCGAGTTGAATGGAACGTAAAACTGCCGTTCACCATCGAATCCCAAGTGAACGGTTGTCGATTGAGTTACAGAGCCGAGATAGTTGGCCGCTTGTGTTCCATTCCTGCTATTGATTGAACTAATAAGCGTGACTAACAACTCACTTGGTTCGCCATTCCATTTTCTCACGATTTGCAATCGTCGAACCGACGACCGTGGTACCATTGTTGCCGCCCAATCCAACAAGCAGAAGCCCCGTCTTCCTCGGTTTCAACGTTGTTTTAAAGTTGTAAGCGTGTTCTTCGGGAGTGATCGTGATCGAGTTTCCACGTTTCGTGATTTTGTTTCTGCGATGTTCATAAACGGCAGTTAACGTCGTTCCATCGTTTGTCACATTCGGTGAATCGACTTTTAGCTGAAAGCATCCATTTGACTTTTTTTATCGCTAAAATGTTTACCTGTAGTTTACTATCAGTTGTACCGTAACCAAACGATAAGGTCGAAACTAAGTTGCTCAGAAATGTTGTCATGATCAAAAAGCACAATTGAAAGTCTGCTAAAAACATTGGGGTTATATTTCGATCGGGTATCTTATCATGCGCAGTCCTCCCACTTCAAAGAACACTTGTTGGGGCTACAAATCAACGGTCAGTTGCACAGAACGGAAACTTCCCACTAGATCTGATTGCAGTTCACATGTCGCGCATATGAACAAAAATAGACTCGACGTCTGAGAAACAAAACGTGTATAACTTGATCAAGTTTGTGTATTAACGGAAGTAGTTGACAGTAATCGAATTAAAAAGTAGACTCAAATGCATGACCTTGTGTTTGTGAAAACGAATCAACTTATTTTCAGGTTAGTGAGTTTATGGCCCGAATGAACGAAACGGAGAAAGAAGCCGAAAATGAGCCAACGACTTCAACCGCTTCAGCGGCCGATAATCCGACAAGCGTTGTGGACGAAGAAGTAGTGATCATTCCACCGGATGAAAACTCTCAGGAGTCGACGGCATCAGACTCGTCACTTGTCTTGCCGGTTCTGCTCTTCACCACACTGACCAATCGGTACAATTTGCTGGATTGCCTCGAAAGTTTGCGTCCTCGATATTTGATTCTTTATCACAACGACCTTCCAACAACGCGTGTTATTGAGGTAAATAGAAAGACATAACTTAATCGGCGTTCGTTCTCAGGGTTTTGCTGCTCATCACAAACCGCACTCAATTCAATTGTTTTCACTTACTTATGCAAATTCGACCGAAGAAGAACGCTATTTGACGTCAATGCGGAGCGAGCAAAACGCGCTGGAAACGTTGATTAAGGACCAAGGAGTAAGGAACTTAAAGAACAAAATTGAATGATCAATCAATGTTTAGGCTCTTTATGTTCCAGCCGAATACGATGTGACACGTGAAAGTACCTCGAGTTTACGAACTTTAACTCTTCAAACGGATTCGCGACGAAATCGTCAGCCTGAGCCGGAAGTTGAAGAACTTCAACCAATGGTACGACGGCAGTTCAAGTCCATTTGAATTAGTTGGTTTTCAGGTTATCATTGACGGGCGTGAGTTTAACAGCGAACTGCCAACTGTAATTTACAAACGAGGAATTGACTTGCAACCGGCCACTTTGGAAGTCGGAGACTACGTACTCTCGCCATCGGTTTGTGTGGAACGAAAAGCTTTAGATGATTTGGCTCAATCTTTGGTCAATGGTCGTGTCTTTAAACAAGTGGAACAAGTGAGATGCACATTAAAATCTTATCAATTGTGCGGTTTAGATGTTACGGCATTACAAGAAAACTGTATTGTTGATTGAGTCGAGTGAGAAGTTTCGTAAAAAACGAGTTAATGGTGGACCGTTTCAGGTAAGAAACAAACATATCGTTCGGACCTAATGTATTTTAGGGAGAATTGAGTCGTCGAAGTCGTGAAACTCGTTCGCTTTTTACAATGTTGTTACGCGCAAACCCACGAGTTATCGTTTTTTGGAGTCTTTCTCCCTCGCATAGTGCTGAACTGTTTGAAGAACTGAAGGTTTGAAATATCGTCTTGAAGTGAACAATTCGAAGATTTCAGTTGGATGAACCAAATCCAATTATGGATGCAGCTAAAGGCATTCGAAGTGATGATCTCGGTGTTGATGAAATGGCTGGCGACAAGCGTGTAAACACCGTAGTTCGTCGTCAATTGTTAACGCTACCGGGAACAAACATCCACGATATTGAACGAGTAATGCGATCTGAACGATTCAAAACTGTCGGCGATTTTGTTCAATCTGAAGCCTCAACTTTGGGTCCCGATATTATTTCGTTGAAGAGTGCTACCGAGCTCGTCGAATTGTTTCAACTTGATTTTCGTGGTGCACGTGGTTAATTCTCTTAACTTCGAAATATCTCAGATATGTCTACATGTACTCTCAATCACAAACTACGTGTAAAATTCATTATCAAACATAAACATCTCACCAGTATTGATATTTGGAATGTACATCGAGATAGAGGGACATATTTATACATGCTTAAGAAATTAGATATGTATACAGACAGTTAAATTCACATTGTTTAACGATTCAACGGTCCTCGCAAAAGCTAAAACACAAAGATTAGACTTATTGTTGTTTGTCGACTAACAAACCTCATTTCCAGACAACACGGGAATGATGATGTCTAAAACAAAAACAGTGTCAAAACTGAATTATTGGCAACAACTAACCATCCGCATTCGGCAACACCAAATTCTTTTCCACCAAGTTCACGACCTTCTTTTCGATCCAGTCACTTAATGTCGAGAAAACCACCGAACGATCGCCAACTTGTGGAACGGCACGAACACTCATTTGTGGAGGCTCGCGGAATGAGTACCACAACCGATCCGATGGTGGTCCAGCAAGATTCACAGTCATTGTTCCTTCCATTTTAATGACCTCAACGTTCAACATCAGACGAGTGGTCGAAATATCTTCCATAATCTTTCGAATTGGACGAAGTTCTGATGCCTCTTTGAATAATTTGCTTGATGCCATTTTCTAAAAGTCTCTTGTAAAATAACCGAAAAAAATAAAACTCGATACATCAATCCACGAAATGATTTTTTGGCCAGTCTTTTTCTTATTTCTAAAAATTGATCGATTAACACAACCCGTAAATTCACTCTATCAACTCACTTTCCATGATCGCTTGATTTGATCTTTTGACCATAATCTTCGTCTGGGGATGTTTCAGGACCTGAAATAAGAACAGCCTTAGAGTTGTCAGTTTAAACTTACTCTCCGGTACTTCTTCGTCCGAATAATGTCCGGGTGTAACATTTAAGGGGCAAACTGCTGGTGCACGTGAATCCATTGCTTGATCTGCTGAGTCGTGCAATTCCTTCAGCCGCATCACATTGACGCGTGTCTCCAAAGCCAACTTAATGACACCCTCGTATTTCAACTCGAAATCAACCCAAATTCCCCATTCATCAACGACTGGAGCGTAGATTCGTTCAACTGAAAATCATCAGAACTGAGATTAATATTGGTGACTTACTTCGGGGTATCGCCGTACCAATATTAAAACCGGATAATTCCAATGTATCAATAAAATACGGCAACTAAACGAAAAAAAGTTTAGGGCTTGAAGATATCCTTTCGTTTACATGAATTGTAGCTAATTTGGTTTGGATTTTATTTTGAACCGCTTTAATCCAGTAGTCGTCACGACAGAAATCTAAAGCCAAACATTACAAATCGGTGGATGTTATAAACCCACCATAGAAAACCCGATGAGTAATCAAGTTTGCAACGAGAACCAATTCGCGTCCTGAACTTTCGATTGGTTGGTTCCACAAGTTCTGACCGAGATTCATAAGCACAACACCTTTTGGTTCTTTGCCTACGCCAATCGAACGTGCTTTTTCGGCAAGAACTTCATCCAAATGTCTGGGATAATTGTTCAATACAGTTTTTCTCGTTTTTACTTACTTCTTGAACTGTAATGCGTGCAAAATGTAAAGGAAGTAGTCACGTGAGATCTGATGGCTGAAGAAGTTTCGGTGTGGAAGTGACATGCGACGATTTGAAATTTCTTCTTCTGTATCATGAGGCATCACAAAACGGTAGCAAGCTCGACGCAATTGATGGAACCATCGTTCCTTTTCACGAGCACATCGGGCGAACAAGAAAATTGTACGACCCGATTTGCGTCGACGATTACTAACCGAAGACAAACGTTTGCCTTCGGCACGTTGAACGATTCCCGTATCCGATGCGGAATGTTTTAAAGCTTCTTCATCATCGCTTCCTTCACTTGATGCATCGGAAATGTAACCCGACGGTTCACGACCAACCTCCTCAACGTCTGCAAGCGTTGCATAATCCGCGTAAGCTTCGTTTTCAAGATCTTCATTTTCTTCTTTTGGATTATCGGGTTGAATCTCTAGAACCTCAGCAACCGCCGGATCAATGCGATTGGCTTGCACTTCCGAATGATAGGAAGCCAGTTTAATGCATATCGGGTATTTTCGCGAAAACCAACGACGACGAGCCAACCGACGTGGACGCAATTTTACCTAAACATCCAATTTGGCTTCAAACACAATCGTTATTCTTACAGTTGCATTGGTCAGATCGTGAATAGTTTGTCGCAACATTCGTGGCTCCGAATCGGTGAGTGTTGGATCAGTGTGGAAACCGTGCTTCAACATCGCTCGATTCGGAAACGAAATACGAAGAAAGTGGCCATCCAAACGTACAAGAACCGTTTGAAGTGAATTGACGTGAAAAGTGTGCGGACTGTACGATTCACCGCTTGGCAACAAGTTCATCCATCCTATAAAGAAGACTAATCGATGAGTATAAAATTTCTCGTTACCCTTGTAAATATTGTCTTCATCGTGAGTGTCTTCCTCCATTGTTTCTTTGCGAATTTTCTCAAGCGTTTCCTCGTAATCAGCGACATTCACAATCTCAGGCGGTATGGGATCGGACACACAGATGTACAAGAACAAGATTAACGACAAGTAGAGACCCCAAAGAAGACCCAAGAAGAAGCCTAAACAAAGAGTTGTTGTTAGGATTTCCAGTTTATACCTGGTGAAAAGATGGTCAGCGAAATAAGAGCAATCAGCGTACAAACTCGGTACTTTTTCAATGGAATCAAACGCCAACGTTTAATGACATTTCGACCGAAATCAACCATAGACGTGAAGGTGTAAGCAGTTGACTCTCCTTGAAATCCCGACTTTTCCTTAAAAACAAATGAACCATTGACAAAATTTGCTTCACAATACCTTTTCTTGTAATTTATCGAGTTGTCCATTTTCGGTTGGTTTGTGTTGACGTCTGAATTCAGAAGGACGAGGAATTGGGATGTCCGGATTCAACGCTGCCTCTTCAGCAATATCTTTTTCAGCATGACTAACCGGAGTCAACGTATTTTCCAACTCATTTTGATCGATGTTCGATGAGTTCTGTGCAAATGTACCCGAGTTACGATTTAATGCGGCTAAAACGATTCGATTATATTATTGTCATATTCAACAGAATCATGAACATAAGCTTTTTCACGTCATCAAAGACGTTGGCAAAAGGTTGCCATGACATCAAGAAAAGGAGAAGATGTTTATAAAGAAGTTTACTTGTTGGTTGAAAATAAGTGGAAACAAGGTTGTAACACTTTTGCGATTTAAATATCAGCAACAGCTACCGACCTTTGTCGAACAATCGATTAGTCGAATGGTTGATAGTTTTGCGAATCGTGTTCTTGAAAGCTTTTGAAAGTACTCCGAACCGCATTCAAATAGTATTCAAATTTGGATAACTAAACAGACAAATTTTCATGCCGATTTCAATGTATAGATTGAAATCAGTGGATGAATAGACCGACGACAAGTACACACGTATGAAAAGTGTGAGCTGACGGCCACGTTAAGTTATGGAGAAATAAAAGGGAGTGGAGTTTATACCAACGGAGAAAACAATCCGCTTTTCCGATCATCGGCCCATTTATGGTTTTGTATTTGTCAAAGATGCTTAGCAAAATCCACTCAAAAACGGAAGAGATTGGAATTCATTAACCCGAGATTACTTTGCCCGTTGAAATATCTAAACATAAACTCACAAGAACAAACGAACTTACAATTGACGGCAATTTTTGCGGGATCTTTTTCCTTTCGTGGAAAAGGAGGACGATCTTTTTCATCTGCTTTCTCTGATGAATCTTTGTCCATTACGCTGTTATCGTCAATGACTTCAACTCCTTTCTCAACGGACTGACCACCACTGCTCGGAGAACGACGAGATTTGCGTGCTGGAAGGCTACCGATGTCCGAAGACGTTGTAGTTCGTCTTTCTCGTGGTTTACGAGCAAAACGAAATGAATTTGTCTGAAAAGAATGGGGTGTTTACAACGAATGAAATTTGTGGGAGAAAAACAGCGATAAACGTGCGGCTTGTTATTGTTTCCAAACCGCAGCAACAACCAACATGGTCCAATGATAACAACAGAAAATTCACTCACCCGTTCGAGAGTCACTGATTCACTGCCTTCTGACTCATCTTCAAAATGAACGGTACCTTCACTGGACGACTGCGGAGCTCCGGTGCTGGGGATTGAGGTGTTTGAGTTCGATCTCCCTGAAATTTCGGGTTGTAAACAATTCGCAGTCGAGTGCACGGCGAACTTTTCCGTCTGCTTCAAAACATCAAAGATCAAACAACAAAACAACATGAGTCGGACGAGCAAACTGAGTGAAAAAGATAAAAGCGACGGTCGCCAATTGCCAACAAACAACGAGAACAAAAGTGCAATTGAAAACATATCGTGCAATCCAAGCAAGTAAACGACATCTACTGAATCACCCACCTCGACCCAACGACAACAATTTTTTCAGTCCCATTTGTCAGAACGTTCCTTTGACTCGAAAGCTGTCGTGTGTATCGGTCAATGTAGACAAGTGGCTCAGAACGATTAGAGTGCTTAGCATTCCCTGCTAATCTGCATAAACTGTTAAATGCACGAGTTAAACGTGTTATTCTCAAAGTAAACAAAAACGCGCTTAAGCGAAAACAACACGCAAACTCTGTGGATTAGTTCTCGTGGATTAGTGGTCTCAAATAAAATTTCGTGTAAAAGCGGCAATAGTGAGAAGATAAATACGATCTTTGCACCTCCATTAGCTTACCCTTCTGGTCGCGCGAAAAACTTATTCTCATTCCGTTCACCATTTTTCGTTCTCAACTTCGCCAAAACCCCGTGAGTTTCACCAATGGAAACGAAGTCGGGAGGACGAAAAAACTGCAGACGCACGGCCACGACCTCTTTGACGACAAATCCTGAATCTTCTGCTTTCGCTTTGAACTGACTTCTCCTTTTAGCTGAAACGAACAGAAATTTTAAATTAGAACGATGAAAAAGAAACGGACACGAAAACAACATCGGCAGTAAACAACACGACGCTTTTTAACGAGCAGGTTTCCTTTTGGTTTGTTTGCTTTTCTTGACGTTTACTCGAAAATATGTGGACGAGAGAGCTGTTGGTCGAAAACAGTCGTTGAACTTCACATCGAACAATCAAATGATTCAACAGTAAAACTTTTTGTTGGTTGCAAGTTCAACGGTGTTTTCCATAAAAGCACACTCATTGATTAGTCACTCGCATATGTTGGGCGTTCGTCTTTGTACCGAACGGAAAGTTGTTTGGAAAAGACGCCAAACAATCGTCGCTTAGGCTTTACATCAACACTAAAACTGATTGTAACAACTCGGTGGTTGTTTTCGGTTCTTGTTAGTCAATTGAAATCCTTCACGATTTCAATGGAAACGAATACGACCAGAGTATTTTTTTGAGCTGATTAAGAATTGAAGGCGATCAACGGCTTTACTACTTGACATAGAATTCGATTATGAATAGGCTCAGAAGTTCCGAATTCATTTATAGCAGATTTCTTTTTAATGAACACACGGACAGCAGAATTTTATATCTGAATCTTCTGTATCATTGCAGAGACTATTTTGTAGTCGAATAACTTACAAAGCTCAGATGTATATTATCAATAGAAGACTAAATGACATCAAATGGCTGCTCTTACTTGTCGCCAACTGAGATCAGAGTTTGTCGCTGATTGATTGAATAGTCGAAGTCTGAGTTTTGAACGATTATTCCAAAGTGTTTTCTGGACCGAAATGAACCATCATTTGATGTCGCCATACAATAAAAGTATTATAAGGATACAAGTGTACAACAACGTCCACGATTCTTTCAAATGCAAAGGAAGTAGGGAAGAAGTGATTGATTCCCAAAGTCACCGTATGAATTCGATATTTAAAGACGAGAGTTATCTTTAATTTGCAATCCTAAAACCTAAAACCAGTGGTTCGAGACGACAGGCATCACAACAGATATGCTGAGAATGTTCATTATGTGAAGATCTTTATTGTTATTTTCGATCTCTGAACATGAACAGCATCCTCAATTCAAGTCTTTCAATCTGAAATATGTGCACTTGTGTTGAGTCAGTACCAACGCTTGTCGCTCTACGACCTTAAAAGCACATACACTCGTCTATGAGTTTTGTAATAACAACAAAGTTGAACATGTAAATGTTTGGCACAAAAATGGAAGCTCGACCTTAGACTTGGAGCTAACACATGAAAAATTGTTATTGAACTTTTGACCTCAGAATTGTCAAAAGCATACGTAAGTCTCTTTCAGGTTGTCAAGTTGGACATCGTGAAATCGAGCAAACTGATTGCTTTGCGAATTGAAGTTCATCGAAAAATGGATTCTCGTTTATGTCGATTAATGAAACATATTCTGGGTTGTTCCTAATTTAATAACTCATGATTAGACCAATTGCCGTTATAATTTTTCGAGGTATTTTTGGACATGTGATTCAATAACACGCATTTTCGTGTTTGTGTTGAACCGAAAGAATCAGAGTTTGCTATGGTAATGAACTACTCAATATACCATAGAACAAGATCACCTCGCTTACTTTGAAGGTCCTCAATTCAGTTTGTTTTGTGCATTTAACGACTTCTGTAACAGCATTTTCAAGTTGCCGTACAAACGTTTTTTCCAAAGCATTTATACACGATTAAGAGACTCCTGTAGCCCAGCGCTTAAATTTCTATTTCGCAGTAAAATAGATTACTAGTTTGAGTTAAAACAGCAAACGAAACTCGATAAACAACTGCGTTGCGATTACTTTCATGCAACTATTGGGTTAGCACACGAATTAACATGGTAGGTAAGACAAAAACACAATGCTCTTTGCTTTTTTCGAAAGCTTTACTTTTAATCGGACCACTGTTTATGACCAACGCTTTGTGGAGATATTCGCACGCTCCAAATTCAACTCGTCATAAATCTTGAACTCAATCTTGACGTGCAAAATGTTTTCGGGATTGTCGATTGAGCGAGTGCACGCGATTTGCTTCCGTTAACGCACTCAACTTTTAATATAAAAAAGATCGTAAATGTCGTGAAAGTTAATTTCACTACTTCATTTTGATAGCAACGTTTTCAACCGCAAAATCCAGGCCTTTCTTTCTTAATGGCCTGTGGTTCAAGTTTCATGGTTCGAATTGGCGGCACAAACAAAGAAACGTGATTCAGTTGAATTATTTAAGTGCTCTTGTTTCTAGTGTATCGTAACTCTGTTGTTAATTTTATTTGGTATTTGCTCTTTGAAGATACCAGTATGTCAATGTCTCGCCTGCTTCTGGGCATTCAGTGGTTTTTAGAAGATTGGGAACTAGCGCGGTTCTTTCGACCAAAACATATGTCATTTTGAAGCTCTTATGTTACAAGTGAGATTTCTGATTTTACCAACCGCGTAGGTAATTAATTATTTTCGTTCCATCCTACGGTTTCTGTACTCTACTACAGACCGTGTTCTAAGAAACGCGGAGGCCCAACGACGGTGTTCGTCAACATTTCGTACCTTTGGACTGAAATTAAATTGTAGCGAAAGTCAATTCATTTCCTCATTTGGGGTATCTGTGTTAAGAGATCAGAAATGAAATGTGCACTCGATGGACCACAAACTCCGCTCAAATTTGAATGTGCAATTAATCTGCTAACCCGGACGTTGAGAGATCTTCACAGGCCAAGTTGGATAGAAGAAGTTATTGAAACCAAATCGAAGTCGTTTTTCGTGCGGAAAAGCGTTGCCGAAAAGGTTTTGACACTTTCGGAATGTTCCGTCCGGTTGCTTCTCAAGTTCGACAGCCTGAGGCCTCCAATGAAATTGCGCGCCCTCTAATTGCATTCTTTCAACTTAAAACGACTTTAATTTTCAATGCCTGTTGGCCAATGGACTCATGTTTAAAAATTAGTTCCTTAGTTGTTTGCATCAGCGATGGCATTTTCAACTTTTGAATGTGAGTGATCGTTGTGTTGCGGCACCTGGTTTTTGTCGTAATGACGATTATCGAGCTCTGGAAATGCTATTCGTGGAATGAAAAACACGTGTGGAGCTTGGACTAATTTCTCTAGCTTTTTGCGTGTACAATTCGGATGGTTAAGTGCTTTGTTGACCATTTCGCTAATTTGCCATCGAAACGAGATGCCGTTTACTGAAACGCGAATTCTCATTTTCAAATGATTGTAACAAGAATGTTAAGACCCGACAAGCGTGCAAACACTCACCGTCCCATTAACGACCTTTTCGCCCAATTGTCCTACTCGGGAATTAAAATTGAACTTAAGTACAAAAATTGGCTATTTATTCCCGAAAATTGTTAGGTTGTGTATGTTGTTGGATTTTTATCTTCCAATCGGTCATAGGTCGACGGCTGCAATTTGAAGTCGTGCCTTCAATTCTTTGTAGACAGGTGATTATCAGTCGTAATCTCTTGAGGTTCTCGAATCACGAAACCTGCTTGTTTTACATCACTTTAGATTGAGCCAACAACTCTCAAGAGACAAAAAGCAAGGAAGTGGAACAACAAGAAATAGGTGGCTCGGTAGCACGTCGAGATTTTAACTATCGTTCAGTCGCTTTATTTCATTACATAATTCGGCACTTTGGGCGCTTTCGTCTATTTCCAATGTCGGTGACGCCAAGACCTTAGTACTCATTGGACTTTTGAAATGAATTAACCTAACGATACAAATGTTTTTGCGTGACTGACAGTTGAATTGAACGTTCAGAGTCTGTTGATATGTGAATAGCCATCGTTTTCATTTCTTTTCATAGCTCTTGTGAGTGGACATCTCAATTATTTCAAACGACTTCGACAAAGTTTTGTGAACTTCGGTCTCCATTAACCGTTTTATTACATGCCGTGTTGTTTAATTGGACTATTGTACGAATTAACGACCGACTTTGCAGCAAATTTGCTCCAAAAATACAACCGAACATTTCTTTGTTGATGAACTAAAGAACAGTGTTCATTGTAATCATTAATCTTGTTGACAAAATGGGAGCTTCACTATGTAAACCACGACCAAAGAAGCGAATCACGACCTCCAGTTGGATTGCAAGTGAATCTGAGAATCCGTTCGAAACAAATTTCACGAAAAAAGAACGTGTGTGCTTAAGAGAAACGTTTCAAGTAAGAACCTAAATCAAAAGCATTCCAGTTGCGTTTTTAGAGAATACAAGATCCCAAAGAGATAATTGGTCGTATTTTTGTTGACCTGATAACCGACACATGTCCGGAGCTCAAAAAGATGTTTGGCGTCGACCGTGTGCCGAAAACCAATATGCTGAAAATGCCGAAGGTTTATTCAAGATTCTGATTTTAAGTCTAATCGTCTGAATTTAAGCTCGGAGGACACACCGCACGTACAAGTGATTTCTACGAACAGGCTTGTCGCTTTTTCACTTGCAAGATCAACAGCACAATTTCAGATGACTTCAATGCTTGGTTTTACGGAAAACATAATCGGAGCATGGCAGTTGGTGCGAAAAACCGGTCGTTTACATTGCAAAGTCAGCTTTTTGGTTCAAAATCAAAACCAATTGGAAAAGAACTATTTCTCAATTATCGCCGATGCATTTATTGCTGATTTCATTCCCTATGTCACCGGAGAAAAAGTTTGTTTGTCAAGTTGATCAGCAAACTAATCGAAAGCTTCAGCCCGATCCAACTTGTACTGATCAAGACGAGAAGAAAAAAGTTCGATTCGCTCAGAATTACAGTACTCAACAAATTCACGACGTTTGGAAACGATTTCTCATCGTAGTCAGCAACCAGCTGACTGAATCATTTGAGATCGAACGTCAAAAGGGCTTGAATCCCGATTACAAGCAAACTCAAGCGCCGCATCAGAAAGTTGAAGAAGCGGAAATCAAACGTAAACAACAAGCGGTAGGAGAATAGTCGACGATTGATTGCTTATTGACAGTAACTTCAGGAACGTCAAAGCGAAGAAGCAGTGATTCCGAACAACGAACGGAACGAGCAGATGTTTGAGGATCCTTTCTAACCTTCGAATACGTTCGATTCAAACACCAAAGTGCCAAGTTGTTGTGTTCAAAATAGAAAAATTTATCGTTTGTCTATGCATTAGTGATTGTAAATGTAAATTTATAAATAGATCTTAAGAACAAGTGATCAGTTCAACTAATAAATAGGAAATTCGCAATCAACATCGCGAGAATACGCATCCAAACCGCCAATCACGTCGCGAAATCGAATGCCCGAATCGGACAGTTTCTCTCGAAGTAATTTGACTGCCAGTTGAGAATCGTTGCCTCGATGACAGATGACAAAAACTATAAAGCAATATGATTAACAGATGTTACAGTATCTTACCGTCACTTTCATCATTTCTTTCTCTGAGCTTCGTTTCAATCAACGATCGATCCGCTGCTTCCAATTCGTCCAATGGAAAATCTGAAAATTTCGCTCGTTCATTGATGAAACTGTTTGAACACTCACTCAATGCTTCAGGCAGGTGACAAATCTCATACTCCAATGGTGGTCGAGTGTCAATCAAGAGCGGTCGTTTCGTGGGATCCAAACGACGAATCGCAAAATCACGAATCGAAATTCGTTGATCTTCGCTCAGCAAATGCCGAGTTGTAACCTAAAACAATCTAATGAACATGTAAAGCGGCTCAGTTAGACCTTATCCGTGGGTCCAGAGCCACAAAACTGCGGATAGTCTTGTAATTCACGGATCGTCGGCTCGTCTCCACAAACAGCACACTTCGCGTTTCGATCGCGCAAATAAAACATTCGAGTTCGACCCTCGAGACCATCGAAATGAAACAACGAACCGGCCAACGTTGCTGAAAACGTAGAGATTATTCGAATGAGCTTGAAATCTTCTTACATTTTTTACTAATCGCAATTTTAATCACCTCCAACGCTTGCATCGAACCGATAACTCCTGTAACCGGTCCGAGAACTCCGCCTTCCGAACAATTTGTTACTGATTCGGGAGGTGGAGGTTTCGGAAATAAACAACGATAACACGGACAAGTCTAAAACGAAGGTAAAAAAGTCAAATGTCAACTCACAGCTCCACACCCGTACACAGTCAATTGGCCTTCCCAACCCAAAGCACTTCCCGAAACCAATGGCTTCTTCATCAAAATACACGCATCATTGACTAAGTAGCTGAAATTACGAGAATACGATTGAAAAATAGGGTAACCAACCGTGTAGCAACATTGTCCGAACAATCGGCAACCAAATCGTACTTCTCAACAATTACGAGAGCGTTCGAACGATCCAAAAGTACGGGATGAATATCGATGTCAACCTTTGAGTTTAATCTAATTGTTGCGATTGGACTTGAAAACACTAAACAACGTACCGTTTAAGTGCATCACGCATAGACTCTACTTTTGGAACTCCAACACGAGACTCATCGTGAACAATCTGACGATGTAGATTGTCCAAAGACACTTCATCATGATCAACAAGACCCAAACGACCGATTCCTGCAGCTGCCAAATATGAAGCCACCGGACATCCCAAACCGCCACATCCGACAACTAGGACGCTCAGATTCTTCAAAGCTTCTTGACCTAAATCCAAATTTGTTTTCGATGAATAATCAGGAAATTACCTTTTGGTCCAAAGTCTCTTAAGATTAATTGCCGACTAAAACGTGCGATCTCATCGCGAGATAAGCTGTGAGATGTATATGATTCAGCCATTGAAATCAAAGAAGCGAATTTATTCTTTCAGTTCAACAAAAACTTTGATTCATTAAGCCACGGAAAGTGAATTCGACGAGACACGACCTTTTCACATCAAAGGTTTATCTCAACGTCTATCTCACTACCGTCGGCTTGTTTAGCATTTGAATCGGGTTTCTGAAATCAAACATCAAGACGAAAACCATCTGAAAGTTGCCTTCTCGACTTCTGAAATGATGTTCGACAATTTCGGTTTTGCATTAACTGGTCCTTGAGCAGGAGACGAGACAGCAGTCAGCATGGGCGACGTGGTTGCTGGCTGTGCGGTTTGGGAAGTCTGAGCCGGAATGGCCGTGTTGAGTGATTGAACAACACCAGTAGCCGATTTGATCGAAGGTCCTTGTCCAGAAGCTGTTTTGTTGTTGACGGCCGGTGGCGGCTTTTTGTTAGCGCATAAGAAGATAACGAAAAAAGCGAACAGAAAAGACGTTGACTGAAGATGATCATTCACGACTACGATCATTCGTTTGTCCACTTACCACAAACGTAAAAAGTTGAAGGTCCAAAAACACAATCTCCATCCCTGTTTCTTGTTGGGATCAACCGTTTTGTTGTTCAGAAGTTTGGACAAATGAAATGGAACTAGCGTTTAAGTTCATCAAGCAAACGACTTAAGCGAAATGAGCTTCCCTATGCACTTGCAAACAGTTGTAACGATATGTGATTAACGAAACTTTATTTTACAATTAAACAAATATTCTGGGACATTACAATTATCATGACTAACAAAAGGAAACAGTTAACTTAGACAATTAAACAAAGTACATGCGTTCTTTGAACGATTCAGTGACCGAAACAAAGCTCTGCATTTGCTGGTCCGCTTGTTTAAAGTCTTGACGTCGTGGACCGGGCTTTTCATTGGGCCCATTTGGATTTTTATTTCTCAATCCACTGTGGTGCATAGCAGTTCTAAAGTCCGTAGTTGGGAATCAAATCGGATTTTGAACTCACAAATGACGTTTCAAGTGGCAACGCGCACGAGTTGCTACCAAATCCGCGTAGAATGTGGGCGCCGGAATCGAAACTGAGCGACCGCAACGGCCATAGGTGTGACAAAGATTATAGGTGATGCCTTGAAGCTCGTCGGCACTAAATCCCGAATCGTCACAGAGCACTTGGTAACGAGCCGGACGAGAAGTTCCATGAAAGATAAAATGATTAGAGACGAAATTGACAAGAAATAAACTTGGATTCCAAAATGACTGCAAAGGTAGAAGTCGAATGATTCCGGCGAACAGATTCCCGTATCCACGACCGTGCCTGGTGGAACATTTCTAGCACGACCGACAGCGTCGCGTTGATCTTTACAGAACAGCCGTGCATGATGACGCTTCTGAACCACAATGTAAGTGATTGGCGGACGGTAATTAGCGGTGATCATGCTACAAGCAGCACGAATACCATTCAACTCTTCACGCAAAACTTCAGCGAATTGACCACTTGAAACTCCATCACGATAAACCAGAATACGTTCCGGAAGACGAGAAGTTGAATTCAAGAACGCAACCACACGTTCACGCACCGCTTCAGTCACGTAAACGACGGATTCACGACAACGACGTTGAACCTAAAAAAGATGATGGCTTTTCTTCAACAGTGGAACAAACTAACCTTGACATTGGCACCATAAACCTGAGGTAAAGTATCCAAATTGCCGACTACCGCAGCAACAGATGGCATTCCAATTCGCTCTTCAACTTGAGTGGGATGTGTGACATCGATTCCAAGAATAAGCACGGGACGATTGACCAAGTAACATGAACTGACATTATTGGCAACAAGACAGGAATTGACACCACCCAACTTCATATTGATTTTCAGGATAATATTGGCGACCGAAGCGTAAGTTGGTTTAACGACGTTCTTCATCAGTATACATTGAGACATTATGCCGTACTTAATGTCAGTCAACTCTTTGACAACCACTAAAATAAACGTTGCATCTCGTTATCAATGCCAAAACCTACTGTAAATATCGTTGTTTTTGGACGGCATGAGAACGAGTGCCAAATCACAAACCCGGTTGTTCGTAGAGTAATATTCAGATGCTTTTTGAAACGAACTTTGCAGATCAATGACATCCTTCACATAAGTCACGTGTTCTGGCCAATCAGGAAAACGCAAACCCATGGCTCGAGCTTTTCTGACAAGATATTGACAGAAGTTTTTCAAATTATCTTGTTCCTTCTCATCAACCAACGCAAAGATGATATAGCAATTACATTCGGCCGGCATGAAAAGATGTTGATCTTCTATAGGCCAAGAGCCGTCTTTAGGCCATAGTGTCTTTAGACCTTTATGATATGCCAATTGAGGAGGATCAAGAACTCGACCACAAGTCTCGACCATATTCGACGAGATCTTCAAACCGAAAGTGCGTAAAAACGGATCGTCTTTGAATCCCGCTAAATCACATAACTCGTGAATGTTCGCTTTACGTTTTTGAGCGTCGACTGCCGTTGCCTTAAAATTCTGAATTTAAAATTATATTTCCAACGCAACATACTCGAATGATCTTCGATGTTTGTTGTTCGGTCAGGGTCTTCGTGAATTTTTGCGGAGCATCCAATGCACATACTTCGATGGGCAACAGAATATTGCGATGTAACGGACCAACATGTAAACACGGAAGTGACGGGAATTGAAGTGGACTATAACGTTCTTTGAAGTAGTCGGCCACAGTCATCATGCGTTCAATTGTCTCTCCAGTTTCATTTGTAAAAGATGCCGCAAAAGTCATCATGTTTGCAGGACCTTTGACTTGGTTCACACGATATGTTCGAACGTTGTTACCATGAGTTGAACGAACACGAAGACCGCGAAGAGCATCGTTGAATGCGCGCAACTCGCCACTTGACAATGACGAGGATTCATTCAAACGGTTTACCTGAAATCAACGAACAGATTCATTGATTGGACCTAAGAAGCTTACAGTAAGAGCATTACGACCACCAAAATTGCGTTCGGCCAAAACCTCGCACATGAACTGAATAACGTTGAGACGCGGCTTGTAGAAAGCAGTGTGTGAGACATCAACATTCAGTAACGGACGATAACCCTGGCCTAAATGAGCCGACGCAAAGAAACCGTTCCACAACTCCTTGCCGCCGTCCAAATTCAGTGCTATGTTTTCAGGTCCTGGAAAACGGTAACACGAGTTCTTCCATGCATAGAAACCGGAAGACTTCCTGAAAAAAGTGTTCATAAACAAAAACAATTTGTCGAACTTACTTGTATAGTGGACAGGTGAGTGCTTGACGAACAATGATGTCGAGGACTTGAATCGGTGCTGCTTGTTTCGCAATGGCATCCAGCGGATGTTGGGAGCGAGTCATGTCCTTGAGCAAAATGGAACCCGTAAATTGCAAGACCACTTTGCAAGGAGTTTCACGATTTCCAGAATCACGAGGCAAACGAACTTCGGCTTCCAAAGTTGTAACCCCCGATCCACAAGCCAACTTTTCAGTGGTGTACATTTGTTGACCGCCATCATAAGCCACACCGTATGGCGAACCGAAAAGTTGATGATGAGTGTCGACTACACGCCAAAAGATCGCACGAGCCTCATCACTAAAATACGCCATTTTCATATTTGATTTTTTTCGTCTTACCGATCCAATGCACGTATACGCTCATGACGAACTTCCACATGATACTGATGTACACGCACGGATGGATCTTGGATGTAGATTTCGTAGAAGTTAGCACAAAGCGGAATCATACGGCCGGCTCGGCCCAAATTCGGACGCAAAACCACAGCATGATCACGAGAATTGAAGGAATTTCCCGATTCAATGGAAGCAATCGTCTCAGTTGCCGTTTTAATGCTTAAGTCTGCAGTCTTTGATTCCAAGATCACCATAGCTGAACGTTCGTTTCCGCCTTCAATGCTTTCGAATTCACTGCTTTCGATCTCTGTACGCAATTCATCTTCGGACGACTCGTGCTCATCTTCGACCGGCATCACCACGACATCACCGATTTGACGACGATCGACACAGTCGGTGGACGGTGGACTCGGACGATCGCCACCCTCCATTTGCGCTTCATTGAAGCCCGAACGTTTGCTGTTGGATTCCGGGTAACTCATTGGACCACCGCTCAATTCACCGCTGATCGAGTTGGCTACACGCGGCGGAGTTGTGGATTCAATGGTCGGAGTTTCCGGCGCGTCGAGATTGCCATCGTCGGTTGAAGTTGCTAGAATAGAAATGTTGAAGTTAACGCGACTGTGAAACTCACCACTTTCCGCCGACATGATTTCACAAATGACTTTTTCGAAAGCTCTTCAAACGCAGTTCCCTATTTTTGGGATCGAATGAATCCAAACAGCAAATTTCTCTCTTTTTATACGAATAATTGCGCAACTCTGAGACTCAATCGGTTTCCAAGGTTCCATTATTTATGCAAATTCTTTTGTCGAGGCTCAAGATAACATGGAAGAAAACAGGAGCTTCAGACTAATCTCAAATAGATGATTTACGGCTGAGAACAACATCCAGCAGTAAGATGTAACTTAGAATCCAGAATCTGTTTCGATCTATTTTCGAACCGAGAACAAAACCAGTTTTTTAGTCGCCAATAGTCGATGAAAGTCGAGGTTTCTGTCCATGCAAAGATTTCTGTTTGTCATTTGATTGACCAGGATGTCTTTTTAAAATACCGGAAATATCGTGGGTGTTAAGAGTTGATTTTTATATTTCTCTTTGCTGCTACATTCCACGAAACGAGTTTTATTCTTTGAATTACTTCCCGAAACATAGTCGAGAGCATAGCAGAAGTAAATTTGGTTATGGGTCAAACTGTCGGTTTATACACCATTTAGCGTCTTTCAAAGTTCGCTGAGATTAAGCGTTTTACGGTACTTTGGAAATAAATTAAGCAATTTGGCGTATAGACGAAACTATTCAATAATGTAAAGATAGTTTGTGAAGAGCGACTTCTTGAGATAACCAGTGTGCTTCCATTTTGGGCTTATCGTCCACTTAAAAGAACATTCGGAAAACACTTTTTAATCCACATCACAGAGTACAATAATTACAAATACGCGTGCAAAATCGACTGGTTATTTGTTCATAAGCGAATGAAATAACTTTGCGGAAGGCATATCTAAACGTGTTTACATCGAGTCAAACCTTTCGTGGTCCTAGAACTAATCAAACTCCCAAGTTGTTTTGATCATTTCATTGTTGATGCACCTCAGAAACTGGTCGTTCTTGAGTCAAATGCTTCAAATTGCGTTGTTATGTCTTTGGCTTCACGTAACGATTTTGCTGACAATCACATTCAATTGTTCAAATAAGAAGGTGATTGCTTTTGAGTTTGTTTCAATTCGAACATTTCAGAAACCATCCATCGATTCTTCTGCTTCTCTTTTCATGTCGAGTAAAGTCAACTTCATTCCTGCAGACGATCCAAAAGCCGATTCGATGTACGCAATCAAAACTGAAGTTGCTTTTCCGAAACGAAACGGAAGTCCAATTAGACAAATTGCTTGAGTTTTGATCTTTCGAATAAACGCGTGAATAATTTACTTTGTTCTTGTCAAAAAGCAATCTTATTGAAGTGCAATGTGCATCGTGTTCTCTCGTTGGTTCACGGACCATCACCGTTATACGGTTTTTTTGAGCGATAGATTGAGGTTTCGATTGTAGGCCCGGACCTCCGAAAAAATCGTAATATCGCTACGCGGTACGGTCGAATTCCGAAGATAATAACCAGGGAGTCGAGAATCGAATGCGCCGTGCAAAACATCAAAGCGCCTTCGGTCCAAACTGAAAATCCTTGTTTGCTATTTTCATCGTCCGTCTTATAAACCTGTCAAATGCTGCAACCCGTAAACTGCTCCGATTGCAATTCCGACAATCGGGAAGTAGATCATAACCAACGGCAAACTCATCTACAAACCAAACTAATTAGTGGATAATTGGGAACCACACCTGTATTGCAAGTGCCACGCACAAATTTAGATGAAGTTTGTAGGCCCGTATGGATAAACGACTTTTGGCTTTACGCAGTTGGTAGAGGGAAAATCCAACACATGCGCCTTCAATAAACGTCAACACAAACACAATCAAAATGACCACTAGTCCACAGAAGTATTTGAACATTGGATTCAATTTCAAATCGTAAATAAAAACCGCTTCTGTATTCAAAACATTTTCAATTTGTGGAAAACTCTAAAATGCAAATCAATTTAACGAACATGTTGCCTCTGTCTAACCTGCGTGAAATTCGCTTTCAATATCTCCAACGGCACGTAACTTGAAATCAGCATTCCAGCTAAGAACGACGTGGGTATCACATGCAGTCCAATGATGAAAATCAAACCACGCCAACTCATGAATAAATCATAGTACGTGCGATCCATGATTGACACGATCCGATAGATGAAGCCGGCTATCATTGAACACAAATAGAAAGCAATCAAAACAACAAGTATCGCCTAAAACGATAACAACTCAGCGAGATACGTGAACTGAACTTGCCAAACCGAGATGTCCTCCAACGTAGTTTCCGAAGTTCTTGAACAATCCTGATGGATAGCCCCCAATTATGGGAAAGATCGGAACTGGACGCCAAAAAAAAGAACAATGAAGATCGTGAAGGAGTGAGATAATCTAATGTCCAGTTGATTACCTATCGTACACGAAACGCCTTACCGCCGTATTCATTAAGAACATTCGATAGGATTTCATCTCTCGTGGAGTTTTGTAGAATAGAAGGTAAAATACAAGAATGTGAAGAAAAAACGAAAAGATACCATTGACTTGCATAACAAAGAAATAATACGGTTGAAAAAACTCTCCGAACTTATCGGTGCTACTCGGTGGAATCATAACAAGGACTTTTGACGCAAAAATCAACAACCGTAATTCTTCCCTTCTTTAATCTAATAGAATTTACGAGAGTATAAATGCGATTAGTTGTTTGAGTAGGTGGTTAGTGGAAAAGAATCTGGCTTGGGACTCTCAAACTTAGGTGTGAAGTACAATGGTGATCCACATTGAGAATTGTACGCTATTGACGTGATATCTAAGATACAATTTATTTCTTAGAAATTTATCATGGTGGACATCAATAAATGAACTTCGCATTCATAGTGGAATTCCAAAAAGGTGAGATCATTAGATGGAAGGAAACAGGTGCCCTGAACAACTTGCTGTGGACATAACACCAAAAACCATAAGTGAAGGTAAAGGCATTAGAATGTTTTCGTTCTTTAATTGCTGTTTTAACAGAAAGACAACATGAACAAGTTTAAAGCGAAAACATGCCGTTAATAACTTAAACATTAACTCTTTTTAGATACAGTGGCCTCATTGTTCGCCGCGTTAGTTGTTCCGGTTAGCGGACGTCTTTCTCGGCGTTCCGGAGCTTCGGGCTTTTTCGGTGCCATCTCTTTGAAATGTGGAAATTCGAATGTCTAAACCCATGAATTTGCATTGCGACAAGAACTGAGGACTAACCGAATCGAGCACTTTGCAATTTGGGTTACGGAATTCGCTGCGCATTTCGTTAAGACACTTGAGAATGTACATAAACTCTACAAATGCAATCGAAATAGAAATGTCCACTGAACTTACTGTGAGTGCGAACGCCGGCACTCAAGTTGTGATCTAACTCGAATGGATCTTCGACTGCCAAACTGGATCGGGTCCAATCCTTGTCGATTTTGTAGAGCGTTTGTGAACAGTGACGGATTTGAACGACTTGATTTTTCCAATCAAATTCATCAAAATAGTCGAAGAATTCGACAAACAATTGACCTAAACTCGCGGTGTTTTCCGATTTGAATGCGATCAGATCGAGATCACGGGCAAAACGAACGTCCCATCCTTCAACCATTTCAGAGTTCGGAAGCGAAACACGATCCTCGTCCTAAAAGCAAGATTAAATGTTTAATCCGCAAATCAACCCGACTTGTAAACCAATCAAAACCGGTGGTTGGATTTGTTGAAGAAAATGAATGGACATAATTGTAATAGCATATGATGAGAGAGTTCCCGTGCTCGCATCGTTCAAGTCCATAACTTTGAACCAGTTCTTAATAGCCAATACAAATGGAGCTAGACGTGAATCCAGGAGAGTATAAGTCTTCAAAAGCTCCGTATTATAAATAGCCAATTTGTTCGAGCAACTGATATCGCCATGATATTTGATATCGCCCAGATTGTACGCAAAATTAACTTAAATTTTTCGATTATGTCATTTCCTTGTCACACACTCCTACTGATTGGAACCTTAGCTCGTGGAACATGTCGAACGGTGGTGAAGGCATCGTTCTCGTTGCAATATTCAAAAAGTTTATTCAAGATATTTCGTTGAGCCTCCTGAAAGCAATAGTCACAATCTGCAGTTATCATGAGCACACACCTCAGTTGCATCTTCATCCGAAAAGTGAACACACAAGTCCAAGTCGCATCCTTTTGCTCCGAATCCACTCATCAACGAACCAAACGGCCAAAATTCGATCTTCTGTTTCGTTTTTCTGTTGAATTTTCGAGCAAAACTGTTGATAAACTTGTGCGCCAACTTAATCTCCTTGTCGGTAAGATGCTGATCCTCGAACCATTGAGTGCACAACGACGAAAGACGAACACTCAATTCGTCAGCCACCTTTTTATACTTCAAATCCGTTTGACGTGCGAGCAACGGACAGTTACGACATAAATGCGGATCATTTCGACACCACGTACACAAGAGTGGTGCTCTCTTCTAAAACAATCATCAAAACAACAGGACTGCAAACTTACGAGCAAACATGGATTCCACGAATTGACTCCATTGGAAAATTGGATCTTAACCGTTCGATCTCTATTCATTGATTTCTTACGTCCTCTCGAATCGTAAAGAAGGAACACGAAACCGACGTTACGTTGATGTCTGTATTGTTGAAAACCGTATGAGGTAATTCTAAACGTTCCAATGAGCTTCGATTACAATTCTCGATTACCGCAACTCTTCGTAGAGTCCATCTCGACTTTTCAACGCCAAAAAGTCGGCAGCTCCAAGGAAAAAACAGTTTTCCAAATGCGAGAAGTTTTCCATTCGCATTTGAAAGATGTTCATACTTTGAATGGGATCTAAACAAACGTATTGACATATTCCAGCGTCCAACTGACGAACCCAAAATACGAATATGACGTCTGCCTTTGTTCTCTTTCTCTTGTTTTGTTTTGCTCACAATTTGAATGATTTCCTGACGATTGAATTGACAACCATAGTACAAAATCAAATCCATCCACAGTTTTGCTATGTGCGGAATCTTGTGCAAATTTTTGTGTTCATCGAAAATGGACTTCGCCGTTTGAATCACTTCATTCGGCGGTTTGTTCAGAAACTCCTCTAATGAACAGTTAACCGACTCCTAAACATTTGTTTCCTACAAACTCGACATTACTCCATGCACTACCTCATTTAAAATTGGAAGAAAATCGTTTTGTTGCATGAAGTAGAGAGCCATGTAGTCGAAAATTGCACCTGAGACGCCGTCTTCGTCGAACGTCTTTTCGAAACCCATGCACTGAAATAACAATTGGTGAACAGAAACTAATGCTAAGAACTTACATGACCCCAATAACGAAGTACTTGGGCCAATTGCAAATATTCAGGTGAGAAACGGACGTACAACGAAAAAAGTCGTGTCGTAAGAATCAGTTTTTCAGCTTTCGGATCAATGGTCATGAACAGGTGTACGGTCTCATTATCGACATTAACCGCAAAAACCAAGCCGTTCAAATGATCTTCGCGTTCTACTAACTGATAACTTGACAGAAGTTTTTGAAAGACTTTAATGCGCGTTGTACTCGAAAGTTGTGAGCCATCAGTGGCTTTGATTTCGACAAAATAGTCAACCACCGTTTGCACACTTCTGCTACCTTTATCTCGCGTGACAAGAAGATTTGAGAAACCACCGATTGAGTGAAATGTGACTTGGCAATCTTAAAACAGTAAGTTATTGTTCAGAGTTTTTGGTTGTGATGTTTACCTTTTTGAAGTTTGCCGAATACCTCCATCGTGCTTTTAAGTTCGTTTACTTCTTTCATATGATAGAAGTGACGAACGTTTTGTAACACACGTTTGTGAATCTTATCCATACAATCACGATATGGAGTCGTGATTTTCAACCTCTTGTTCTCGCACTTATCAGCCATTTGTGCTCGTTGACGCAGCCGCTAAAACTGACAATTAGATTTAATACAAAACAAAGGAACAACTTGAACGTGAAGATCGTGTTCCGGTTGTCGTTTATGTGTAAGAAGATCGAAAAGACTTTTGATGTGCACTTCACAGACTGTACAGAAAAGTGCGTATTGATCGAATCGACGATTGTTCGTGGTGTTTGGCACGATGTAATTTTGTTCCAAGTACTCGCTACAAAGTCTACTAACTTGTGGTTTTTCATCTAAATTCATCAACAAAACAATTAAATGAAGCTTCAAAACGTACTGCTATATACTTGTTGAGGTAAAATTTCGACGGCTTCGCGAAGAGCAGCAATTGCAGATTCATGAGTGAGCTTAGCAACGAACACAAGTGCACTGTACTTTTTTGGTTCCACAGTAAAATTTTTAGCTTTTAACGTGGATTCATTTGGCTCCAGCTTTTGATTCGAACAAACTTTAACGTGAACCAGCGATCCGCCATCGTACAGCGAATGAAGTTGGAACTAAAAGTCAATTGTTTAACGACACAAGAACCCAAAACAAACCGTATATGTCACTCGCTCATCAATCGTTGTGTTCTCTTTCCTGATATTTACATCGGTCTATAGTGTCAAATCTAATCAAATTTCGACCACAAAACGTACCAAATTTTTTACATTGTCGATAATCTTAATTGCTTCTGCCACAGCTTCCGACGACCTCTCCTCTACCCATTTTCGTAGCTAAATACCCGTAAGTTGTTTCGATTAAAAAACTCACTTCTGACCGAGAACTCATCTTTAAAACAACAGAACTAGCAATCAAAGAAAGTCCGTAAACGATCCGAATGAAGTGAACGGAAGGCAAGAAAAACAGTCATTTCAAGACGACGAAAAGAAGTTCTCAACGTTTTCAAGATTGTTTACAGATTATTCTTCAAAAAAGGCTAGAAGTCAAGAAACTAAGTGTATTTAGCGTGTAACGCCAACATCTATTTTCAATCGTAGCAAGTTACTGTGTTTGAAAGACACAAGCAAAATAGTTGCAACATCAAAGTGCATGACGAGAAATTGCCACTGAAGATGCTTCAAAATTTGTCTGGTTCTCAACTTTTGTTTACGATAAAACAACTGCACTAAACAAGCATTAGACCTCTTTATTGTAACAAGTAAATCGTCGGTCGGCTCCCCTCCGGGGGGCCTCCCTTCAATTAACACATATCATTGACATTATTTATTTACAAAACAATTCAACTATTTCAATTCTCAAACACTTTCTTTTCACATACAAAACCGACGATTTACTGTTTCGAGACCAAAAACAATAGACACACTTGAAACAACTATCAAACCTATCCATCAACAATTTCGTTTCCTCTCAACTTATTATTACATCTCTTCACTCTTCCAATTCTCATTCAGAATCAATAACAACGTCTTTCAACTACGAGCTAATTTGCTAACGATCAAAGCCAAAACCATTGCATCGGCTCCCATTCAGATGTTCTTTCTACAGCATCGAATGTCCAAACTAATAGCACAAATCTAACGGTTATTGACAGCATCAAAACAGTGACTTTGGACTCTTTCATTTCCGATAATATTTCGTTTTAAACAACCAAAAACAACGTTCTTTAAGTAATCACTAATTCTTAACCCATTTGCCAATCAACGGAAATCAACATTGATTAAACCAACCAACACCAATCTCTTTTTGTTCCATTCTCTGCGGAACATTCTAATAGACACGTTCATCTCAACTCAACGTATCAACTAAGCAATCTCGTTCTTTCATCATCTTTGTTGCTTCTTGCATCTAAACTGACGGCTACAGGAATTCAAAACCATTGACTTCGAAATCATTTTCATTGTTCATTGCAATCCTTCCATCAAAGCAGCATCAATTTCCATCTTACCAAGCTTCCAAGGCCTTAGCTCGAACTTTCCAAATTCACAGCCCAACATTTGCTTTTTCTAAACAATTGAGACCGCTTACATCGCTTAACTTTTCAATTGATCGCACTCAACAAAAACACCAACTTTTTCCTCATTATGCGGCTCTAACATGAGAAAACACTTCTGATCTGCTTCAAATTCACTGACAATTCCACCCAAATGACTGCCCCACTTTTGAGTAAGCAAAATCACTGTAAATCTTAGCAAAAACCAACAGCTCCCGGAAATTTTACATTTTTTGATCTGGGAAACATCTTGAAAAGAGGGGGCTTCTTCCTGCGAGATGTAAGTTTACTTTCGAACTGTACAATTTGCGGGACCAAGGATTCGAACTACTGACTAGAAGGCGAGCCCTACTTTCTAGTCCACAGTCTTTGTCACTCGGCTACAACAGCTACATTGGTGGCCAAATTTCCTTGTGTTAAAACGTGCAAAAAATCGTTAAAATGGTCATTTTATGGGCGTGCGCACGCGAATGTTGCATGTTGACCTTGAGAGTTGATTCGTGAACTGTAGGCGGCTCCAAAATTTGCTCTTCTCGGAGAAGCCCACTAAAACAATTAGAAATTTGATCGATTCTAAGACGAGCGTTTTCGAAACTGTGTTTGGACATTGCTCTTTGATCATCCGCTACTAAACTAGAACTAACTGGCCAAAGAAATTGATACAATCCAACTGAAAGCATCGAATCAGAAATTGAGGCATTGTTTTATTCAATATATTTTTGGTAATGCAACAACAACTTATAGATAAGACTTAAAGGTCCAAAAACAACATCTGTAAACAAAGAGATCAACAATTTACAATGAGATTGAGTAAGAGATTCAGACCAACCAGTAATTCCATTCAAAACTTTGCTGGCTTTTTATTGCTCTGCCTCCGACTTCCAGGCTGAAACACAAACGTAAGGAGCAATTGAAAAGGGAAACTCACGGTTAAAGTCGCACAAGGCTTTTTTGATTTGCGTGATGTAACTCTCAAGCGTCTTCTTGTCAACGTTTGCATTGTCTTTGATGGCGACATTGTCCAGCACCGCTCGTTCGGCATTTTGAACATTCTCCAACAGCTTCCATTTGCAAATGTACACGGTGGGCCGAAATGAACTCCCGTCGGTTTTTTGCGAATAACTTTTTTGTCGATGATTTTTTTCTGAACAAATTATACATTTTCTTGGTCCCTATAGTCCCCATTCTCAAATGAAAACAAAGTTAAAATTTTGAAAATTTGAAAAAATTTCACTTTACCCCCCCTCTTTGGTCCAATGTTGTCGATCAGTTTAAAACAGTTTTGAATGTTTGAAATTGAAGCGTTTAATTAACAAATTAACAACAAAAACAAATGATTAACGGATTTCCACTTGGCCGCCTTCACGCTCCAAGCATTGATGAAGACGACGAGGAAAACTGGCCGCAATTCGTTCTCTCATTTCGCGATTTTGCCGAAGATCGTTGCAACTTCCACGATTGCTGCTCTTACTTCCTCAAGAGTGACTGGCGGCTGCGACCGTGTAACTCATTGCAGACAAAAACAAAGAAACCCGAACATGGTCAAGATCGACAAAATTGGACCAAAGAGGGAGGTAAGGTGAAATTTTTTCAAATTTTCAAAATTTCAATTTTGTTTCCATTTAAGAATGGGGACCATAAGAACCAAGAAAATATATACTTTGTTCAGAAAAAAATCATCGACAAAAAAGTTATTCGTAAAAAACCGACGGGAGTTCATTTCGGCCCACCCTGTATTCATTTAATTGATCGGTAGGACTGGTACGTTCATGCCGCTTCTTAAAGTCAATCTCGAGCTCTTTGAGGAGCAATTTGGACGGATCAAGTAGTTCGCGAGCCAATTCGACTTTGTTTGACAGATCCCATTCATCCAAGTACAACTTTGCGATCTTAAACCAGGAATTGCTGTCGTGTTGTTTTTTTACAACAGAATACGCTTTCTTCCATTTTTGATGTAGAACGGTTGTGAGCATTTCGCCTTTGATATCTGGATAAACCTTAAAATCGTTTGTCGGGGCAAAGTCCACAATTGCGGCGTGTTTAGTTCCTTTCCATCTTCCTAAAAATCAATTATATTTATGATTTTCTCAGACTCTGAAACAAACCGCAGTTTTGTTCATGCAGATCAGAAATACAGGGTGTCTCTCCACAAACTGACGATTTCAAACGCTCACTAAAAATCCATTTCTTAACCGATTCTCATGCAATTTTTTTTAATCGATAGAAAGAAAGCGGAATCTTTGTTCAGCATCTCGAAATTTGCCAAATTCGACGGCACAACCGAGAAATTTGCATACTGGCAAAATGCGTCAATTTTTCCAAAAATTTGCACACAGTTAAGGGAATGCGTGTGGTCTTTTCTTTTTTTCAAAAACATGAGTTGGTCTGCCGAACAAAAGGCGTTCTGTGTTATCGAATATGCGAAGACAAGAAGTCCGGTCATGGTCATACGAGCATTTAGACGACATTACGGATTGAATCAACGTGCTCCTGTTCCTAGCACTTCGAATTTTTCGATTTTGTTTGATAAGTTTTTGGAACGAGGACATTGCAACAAAAAACAACGAATTCATGAGAAGTTTCTTGCAATTTTGTTTCTTCACTCATTTGCTTTCTCAGAACGGCCCAAACACCTGAAGTTGTGGCCGAAGTTCTTCGTTTGATTGCTGCTGATCCGAATCAATCAGTTCGGTCGCTTGCAAATCTTGAAACAACACCGTCAAGGTCAACAGTCCACCGAATTTTAAAGGCAAATTTCCTTTTTTGTTCAAATCGTTAATGAAACGTGAATTCAGAACGAAAATCATCACCCCTACAAAATGAATTTGGTTCATGAAATGAAACCTGAGCATTGCTTGACTCGACGTTCTTTTGCTCAATCTCAATTGACGCTTATCCAAAATTCGCCCGAATTTCTTTCAAGTGTGGTTTTCTCTGACGAAGCTCATTTTTCGATTAATGGTGATGTTAATCACCACAATTTTCGTTACTGGAATGATACCAATCCAAAATGGTATGAGAAAACAAAAACTCAAAAAATCTTTCAATGCCAGGCATCGCGAAAAGCCCCTTCATTCCCCAAGATTAACCGTATGGGCAGCAATTGGAAAAATTGGCGTCATTGGTCCGTTTTTTTTACACGCGAAAACATCACCGGAGATTCGTATCTTCAAATGTTGCAAAATCGTGTGTTTCCGTCGCTTCAAGCCACTACTCTCGAAGAGTTTGTCACATTCATGCACGACGGTGCACCACCTCATTTCACAATTCGCGTGCGACAATGGCTAAACGAAAACTTTCCTGGACGATGGATGGGCCGCGGCGGTGGTGAATTGATTGCTCCTTATCCATGGCCACCATACAGTCCTGATCTCACTCCGTGCGACTTTTTTTTATGGGGTTACATCAAAGAACGCGTGTACCGCACCGTACCCGAAAATCTCGATGAGTTGGAAGCTCGAATTGAAGTTGAGTTTGCAAATTTGAGTCAAGAATTCATTGATCGTTCAATCGACGGTTACGCTCGTCGTCTCCAAAAAGTGATTGAAAATGGTGGAAAACACGTCGAACTTTGAACGATAAAAATGTTGAAAAAAAGAAAAGACCACACGCATTCCCTTAACTGTGTGCAAATTTTTGGAAAAATTGACGCATTTTGCCAGTATGCAAATTTCTCGGTTGTGCCGTCGAATTTGGCAAATTTCGAGATGCTGAACAAAGATTCCGCTTTCTTTCTATCGATTAAAAAAAATTGCATGAGAATCGGTTAAGAAATGGATTTTTAGTGAGCGTTTGAAATCGTCAGTTTGTGGAGAGACACCCTGTAAATAGAAGCACTCTAAGCACAACTAATTGAACAGCGACATCCATGCAAAGATTATTCTTATTAATGACATTTTCAAGAAGCTCAAATTTGTCGTCCCATTGAGTAGCAATGTACCTAAAAGTGATACATATGTTACGGCCCTTTTGTCAAGTGTCCCGGGACAAATGTTCAATAACTATTTTCAAGTCAATTATTCAATTTAAACACGATATCTGAAAAAATACACTCAAGAATCATTGGTGCATTAATTTATAAGTACAGGGTGTCCCAGCTAAGATTGAAAATTTGAAGAGCTCATATCTTTTTTGTTAGTTGACCAAATTCGATGCGGTTTTTTGTGTTTGATTGGAAATCTATGGGAATTTTGTTTTTTCTCAAAAGATTTCCAGAATTTAGCTTGGAACACCGTGAAAATTCTCGATTTCTGGAACGCGTGCTTTTTCCGCTCGCTTTCTCTCTCTTTCATTTGCATTGCAAAGGAAGTCTGGTTGTTTCCAATGAGTTGGTCCGCCCAAGAAAAGGCGTACTGTGTTTTGGTGTTTGCAAAGACTGGCAGTGGAACTATCGTTCAACGACAATTCAGAAGACATTATGGGTTGAGTTGGCGTGCCTCTGTTCCATCGATTGCAAATTTTGCACGATGGACTGAAGATCTTTTGGATCGTGGCAGTTGTGAAGCAAAAAAAAGAAATCGATCACGGTTTGTCTCCAGTTCTTTGACTCAAACTTGTTCAGATTTGCTACAAATCAAGAAAAAATTGAAGCAGTTTTGGAAACGATACGCAACGATCCAAATTTATCTGTGCGTGCAATTGCAAATTTGGACGATATGCCGTCCAAGTCTTCGGTCCACCGCATTTTGAAGGTGTGAATCTTTTTGTTCTTTTGATCTTTTCTTTCTTTAGTCTCAAAAGTTTCACCCCTACAAGTTGCAATTAATCCAAGAAATTGCCGGTGAAGCACCACAAGCACGAATCGAACACGCAATTTCAATTCTTGATCAAATTGAAGCGCAACCCGAATTTCTTTCAAATCTCATCTTTTCGGATGAGGCGCACTTTCACATCCACGGTCACGTTAACCACCATAACTTCCGTTATTGGTGTGATGAGAATCCAAGCTGGTAGGATTATCGTGACTGCCGATGATTTTCACAAAAAATTCTGCACAGGTTTCGAGAAGAACCGCTTCATTCACCAAGACTGACTGTTTGGGCGGGAATTAGCAAGCGTGGAGTGGTTGGACCTTTTTTTACCAGACAAAACGTAACCGGGCTCTCATATCTCAATCTTCTTCGTGATCAAATGATGCCCGTTCTTCTCACATGGCCTCACTACCACGAGCTTGTTTTCATGCAAGACGGAGCACCTCCGCACTTTGCTGTGGCTGTCCGTCAATGGTTGGACGACGTTTTTCCGTTGCGATGGATGGGTCGAGGTTCACAATCGTCGCCAGCTCCGCTTCGATGGCCTCCATATTCCCCAGATCTCACACCATGTGACTTCTTTCTTTGGGGATACGTGAAGTCACAAGTTTATCGGACACAGCCGTCAAATTTGGACGAGCTGCAACGACGAATCGAGGAAGTGTTTGTTAACATCAGCCAAGAGACAATCAATAATGCCGTTGATAATTATCAAGACCGCCTGGAAAAGGTGATAGAAGTCAACGGCAAAAGTGTTGAGATCTCAGCATAAAGACTTGAAAAATTTTCGTGGACCAACCCCCTCCCCTTTGCAATGCAAATGAAAGAGAGAGAAAGCGAGCGGAAAAAGCACGCGTTCCAGAAATCGAGAATTTTCACGGTGTTCCAAGCTAAATTCTGGAAATCTTTTGAGAAAAAACAAAATTCCCATAGATTTCCAATCAAACACAAAAAACCGCATCGAATTTGGTCAACTAACAAAAAAGATATGAGCTCTTCAAATTTTCAATCTTAGCTGGGACACCCTGTACTTGAGAAAATTAAACAATTAAAGTTAAGTGAAAGATCGTAAAAAGGAATGAAACTATGATTGTAGATTAACAGGGTTATCATGATTTTGGCACGAGTGGCTTTTGTGACACCGAGAATTGCATGGACGATTAGATTTGAAACATTTGCAGCGGTTGGTTTGGCACTCCTGAGTGCAAGAACAGTGCACGAAACCTTGAGTACCGGTAGTGGATTGAGATCTAACTGCGGCGCGAAATGAACGGTGATAAGAATCCGGAACGTCGTCAACAGTGAGAAATTGTTGAACTGTCGGGTCGATTTGGTTACGCGAATACTGGTGCGGTAAACGACCTTCTTTCGTACCCAAAGTGTACAAGTCGGTTTGCTCGTTGTGTCCCACTACAACGGCCATTAGATTACGTGGTTCAGATTGATGTCGATCGACATGCGATATTTTGATCAAAACGGTGGTTCCAACACAAACTGTGCCAAAACTGAAAACAAAATAAGGACACTTAAATCATTTCAATGTACTTACCGTCGTTGAGATGAACGAAGCATTCGACTCGCTTGATTTTCTGTTGACCGTAAAACAGTTTTGCGAATTTCCAATCGATTGTTGAGTTCGATTTCTTCGTTACTCCAATCTGGATCCAAATCGGCAATTATTTCGCCACCATTTTGATCAGCAATTAGTGGATACTCAATTTGGGAATTCTCATTGACTTCATTCTTGTTCTGTTGAGCTGTTTCAGTTTCCATTTCATCACAGTCGGAACTCGTGTTGAAACGAAGTGGAGCAGCAGTCGGATCAACACCCAAAATCTCATTATAAGCACTTAAACAATATCGATTCTTACCAAAAAGCGCTCGGTAAAGAGTCATATTGATGGCGGAATGAAAACGAGTATTTTTTTGATATTGGATTGTTGGGAGTAGACGCACCCAGTGCGTTGAAGAACGTTCGGCCAAAGCCGTTGCAATCATGTCTTCGATATCACGATTTGCTCGTTCGACCAAACCTTGTGCTTCCGAATGACGTGGTTTTCCGTGTACCCATTTGGCGCCCCATTCACGAGCAAGGTTCTCGATCGTTTCGTTCTTGAACTCGCAGCCATTGTCTGTGCGAAGGATTTTTGGGGCGCCAAATGTTGAGAAGATTTGAAGAAGTTGATCACGGACTGCATCCGCCGTTTTGTTTTTTAGCGCCCGAAGATTCAAGAATTTGGAGTGGTGATCGATGTAGACGAGAAGATAACGGTAGTCACCGTCGGCCTGGAACGCAAAGACAATAAGAAGGTGGAAACGTACTTGCCTTTGATGTAAAGTCCACTAAATCTAATTGGCAACGAGAATTAAACTCTCTTTCCACCATGGGCTTGACAACCACTCCACGTTTGACTTTTGATTTCTTTAATTTGCACACTTCGCAACAGCTCAAAAATGACAAAATCAAATCTCTAAAGCGACAAAAACAATGCAAAAACAGAAGAAGAGTTAATCTACTTGCTCAATCCACCATATCCTTGACTCTTCAACTCGCGCAACATGATGTTACGGCCGATGTGTCCCTTCGATGTGTGGACAGACCACAGTATTTGAAAGCACTTGTCCGATCGAACGACGAGTAGATCTTTTTTAAACAGTTTGTACTTGCGACCAACACGTCTTCGTTTGTACCTAAAAGAAAACCAAATGTTAAATGTTTCGACGCAAAACTTACCGCTTGATCAGATCGTAGTCATTTGCGTGTTGGACCTTCAATCCTTCTTCGTGTCTTTTCAAGACTCAGCGTTTTCTTGTACTCGGTTTCTGTTTTCACACCACAACACTTCTTAACAGCAATGAACGTTGTCAAAGCGTCTTCAAAACGCTGCACCGCTTCTAATCGAAATCGCTCATCTAAGTTCTCTGACTCTTCTGATTTTCCCGACGTGTCCATGCCTCTCTGAAATTACCGTATCATACAATACAAGATCTTATAACCTACCAAATTTACTTAAAGCGCAAACAAATGACTACGGGAAAACGAAAAATTGATCAACACGAATAGCAAATGTGCGTCCAAATTTCCGCAAGTGTTTGTTCTCACGGCGGTCAATCGAACTCCAATTTTTGTCCAAATTCATTTGTATTATTTCTTCAGATATCGTGTTTAAATTGAATAATTGACTTGAAAATAGTTATTAAACATTTGTCCCGGGACATTTGACAAAAGGGCCGGGACTTTTACAAATGGACCGATCTTTCCACAAAAGGGCCGTAACACATACATAAAACTTCAAGATCCTTACGTGCTTGTTTTGGTTCCAGTCGATGTATTTGAAGGAATAACATAAGATTTTGGACCGACTCCAATCGCTTCCAAAACTTTGTAACAATATAATTCGATCATGTTAGGTTTAAAGCGCATGGCTAAACACGAATAGGTAAGCCTGTTCTGGATCGTTAAAAGTATAAACTTGTTACCTGAATTAGTACCTCCGGCATCGTGTTTGCATTTGATTCGGTATTCGTGAATTATAGCGTTGACGGTGACTGTACAGCGAACTGCTGGTCTTGTGCCGTTGTCATCTACGGGCTCGAATGCAATGTTTGGGCTTTGTCCTTTGAATGTTACCCAATTGAATAAATTCGTCGCGGCATCTTTGATAGAGTCGATAGACTTGTCCAAAAAATTTCCAATTGGTCGATGATGGCCCAATACTTCAATTCCAAATTTCGGGTAGACGATAAAGAATGAATTTTGTCGAAGTTTAGTTCTGTACATGAGCGCGTCATTAGCAACTGTTTTCTTGTTATCCCCATATGCTCGCCGAAATTCTTTTGCACATTCACAGTACAATTTCCACAAATCAAGATCAGAATGTTTCTGGAACACGCAAACATATCGTTATGGACTGACAAATAACTGTTTTAGTTCCCAGTCGCGATCATTTTCAACGATGGTTGTCCGAATATAAAGAAAAAGGTCAACCCCAACAAATTCGAGGAGAATCAAAAAGGTTGGAAGAATGTCGTTATTTTTGTTATTCTCTTTAGAACGGCAAGAACTGAAGCAGTTGTCCGCAGAGTTAAAGTGATTATTCAAAATAACCCAAATGAATCTGTTCGAAAAATTGCATCACGCGAGCGAATGCCATCGACAGCATCTGTGCACCGTGTTTTGAAGGTTTTGATTCTTAGTTTGCTGCACAACTAATCATTCTCTCTTAAGGAGTTTGGCTTGAAGGCCTGTAAACTGGAGGCAACACACGCACTTACTGCACAAAATGCACAGTCAAGAATCGCACATGCCACTCACTTACTCAGCTTGATTAACTCCAATCCTGAGTTCTTAACACACCTTGTTTTTTCGGACGAAGCCCGCAAGTTTGGATCAATTGCAAGAAAAAATAGAAAATGAGTTTCGGAACTTGGATCAAGCGATGATCGATCGAGCAATTGATGAGTACAAAAATCGTCTTGAAAAAGTTGTTGAAAACAGCGGTTGGCACCTTGAAACCCAATAAAAAGCTTTTTTGTTTTCCTAAGCGTCGAAATTGACTTTCCAAAAACCTCGAAACGAATTATTCAAAGCGGAAAATGAGAAATTTCAGAAGATTGCCATTTTCGTGATCTTCGCAGTAAATTGGAGAAGTGAAGGTGACTTCTATCAAACATTTCAATCCCGGGCTACCTGATACAAAAAACCCGTACAAAAATTCGTCAACTCTGACAAGAGATATTTCGGTTTCAAAACGCCAATTTTCAATGAAACACCCTGTAAGTCCAACAATGTGATGTTGGAAATTGTGCCCCAAGAGATAAAATCTGTTGAAAGACTTACCACAATCAAGTTCATTCTGGCAGTAATTGAAAGCGCTTCTAGAGTCAAATCCATATCCAAAATTTCGGTTTCTTCGGAGCTTCGATAAAGTTTTTGATAGCCGACGGGAATATTGAAGCAGATTGCGATTTTTGCTTTCAAGTCACTTAGCGTGTCCTAAATAAACTCATTGCAATGAATAATCAGATTAGAAAAACAAATACCTGCAGTTGTACTTCCAATTCTTTTGTGCTATCGAGCACTGGTCCGTTATGGTCATGCAAAACAACGAAAATCCACATTTTTACCTGAATTCAAAGTATTACATAAATTGAACAAAAAAAGCTCTAACAACCAACTGGCCCATTTGCTATAAAAACACCATTTCACGCGCTTGAACAGTCCCGATCAACTCGCGTCCACTCGCCAAAAATCGCCACAATGAAGAAAGCGACTCTTTTCGCGCAGAGAATCAGGTTCAAGTTAATGAGCGTTTTTGCTAACTGGTTGGAAAATGGAATCAGAGTGCGCACAACAGATCGGAAAAAGTTTTAGTCCACTGGTAATCAAATTAGTTTGCCGATGTCGGCATTAAAAGCAGCCTACTACCACACAACGTGCCAATACTTGCAAAGTTTCATGCGCTTGTGGGTCGCCATGCTCGACTTCCAATTGGTTGTGAAATCGCACGGGCACGTGTACATTCTGAAATGTGTCGGTAGGGCGAGACAACGACGAGGGTCGGGAGCAGAGAACATGGCAATCAAGAACGCGAAACCACGAACACGATCTACAACTCGACAAACACTGCAAAACCAAAAAGATGAAAAAGGTAATCACGTTTGTACCCTCAACAGGTTTCCCAGGAATAACAACAATCATTGTTGGCAATCTGCTCACAAGAGAAGTGGACTCTCAGCGAGTCATTTCTTCTCATTTCTTTATTCATTGGCAACTCGTCATTTGGTTTTGAAAGACGACAGTTAACGGCCAAGTTGAAAGCAATCGGAATCAACCGTGAAGTTGAAGACCTTATGTCCACAGAAGTGAATCATTGATTTCTGTTCAACTCGGCGAGTTTCATCGACGTCCACTCGCTCTTCGGAGCGCAGTTTCCGCGTCTTATTGCGACTGTTTCTCAAATTCGCGCGTAAATCTTTTGGCTTTCATTTCTGAAAATAGCAATTAAGATTAGAGTTTGGACTCATTTGACGTTTGTATACTCGAGTTTCTTTCTTACGTGTTGTTCTGTGATATCAGATTTGTTTTGCAGATGAACGGCATGATGAGATCGTTTAACGGCGCCGAAATTTCGTTCAGTTACACGAACTTTCCCGGTAAACCGGATCGAACCGTCGAATTGAAAACCGGTGAGTAAGATGTATTTGTCTATTATCAGTTTCTTCAGATTCATCTGTTCGCTCGTTCGCATTGGCCGAACTTCCGGAGACCGGCGGATCATTCAGTTTTCCGAACGATGGATTCGGTTTCTACAATCGTGTATTGTTTTGGTTGGGTTCACAATTTCAATTGCAGTTTTCTATTCTACGGTTTTAGGCGAACCGAAGGTTCACGTATTCACTTCAACGAAATCTCTGCAACTCGCGACGTCAACGATCCATCTCTTTGCATTGATTTGCGTCCGTCGATGATCATACCCGGTTCGAGCATGTTCTTTCATCGCGGTATACTTGTGATTATAATCCCGACACATTTCGCTTTGCATCGACTGTCGATTCGCATTGGTGGTGATGGAGAACGAAATTCGAGTAATCGCTCAGTCTTGTCGTATTTTCCACGCGATGATGAATTTGCCAATTACTACGATCATTACTACATGCCGAATGGAATAACGATCTCACGTGTGGCCATCAGCGCCGACTATGGAGACGATACACTCGCACTTGTGGCCAACAACAAAGCACAATTGTCGGTTGTTCGAATGCCGTTCTTCTATTCTTCAGCTTGTGGTATGTTTACCGACAACAACAAAATTCGACATCTTTTGTAGTCGATCCAACTGAAATGTTTCACGCGAAGGATCGGTGATCAGTCGTTTTTTGTAAAAAGCACGGAACCGGCGTTGGCTGTGGCAATGAGCACATTCAATGGCCAACTCTACGTGTTTAGCGTTCAATCGGATGGAAAACTAAGATTTTGGAGTGCTCAGGTTATTATTCAACCAAAATGAAAGCTAATTTGATTGGTATGTAGGATGGACTCTTCAAAGGGCATTATGCTTTGGTTGATGCGTTGCGAACTGATGCAGCGTTTGATGTCGAAGATGTGCAGTTGAAAACATTTACGACGAACGATACGAAGCTTGTGGCCGTCAAAATTCAGTTGATGAAAAAAGTTCGATTTTTGTTTTTTTCGGTTCGTGCAGAAGATTTTGTCAAACTGACTAGTTGTGATCTTTACTCGGTATTTTTATATCTATCTAATCTCTTCAACTGTTTCGTTTAGACGGGTGTAGTCGATTTTGAATGCGTTGCATGGACAGTTGCTTCAAACCAAATTTTGTTATGGGCAATAAGTCGAGAGTCGTACGAAGATAACGAGCATACTGATGCGATGTTCCAACCGTACTTGATGCACCGTTGTATCGTTGACTGTGAGTCGTTTATTTCTTGTTCAACGTATCAATTCGGCAATTCAGGAATGGATGGAACAGTTCCACATGGGACGCAATTGATCCTGGAATGCCAGATCCAATTTTTGACAAGCTGCTATTTGCCGAAACAACAACGAAATCGATCAAACAACGAGTCTTCGACGGCGACACTTATTCGTTTGAGGTCGTTTTGCGAGCAGTTCAAACGGTCTGCAAGTGTCCAACCATTACTTTACCCTATCGTGATTGGTCGGCATTAGCCGTTTACACTGAGTCTTTTGTTCAAACCGGACAGGTAAACTAAATGAACCTGTGTTAGGATGAAGATCGTTTTTAGTTCAAACAAATGTATTTGTCAGACCAAGATCGAGGTTTGCTTCTGTCAAGCAACGTGGATCAAGCACTACTATGTGCCGCTTACGATCGCTTTTGGTGGGATGTTCAAGAATGTTGCAATCAGCTTCAAGAAACGTCGTTGAATCCCGTAGCTATTTGGCAGTCATCAGCACTCGGACTAATCGGAACGATTCAACAAGTAATATATACAAGCTATTGGAGAGCAATAATCTTTCGATTCAGTGTCGATTTACCGTTCATGTTCCGCCGGACTACGAAATGCGATCGATGCTTTCGACGAGCAGTCAAGTTGCTGACACGCTTTTTGACGTGGCTCGAGATTATGTTGTTTGTGATGTTGTGAGTTTGAAGGCTGCAAAATGAACTCAACGAGCTTTAGAAAGTTGACACATGACTAACAATCAATCGTTGATCAAAACGGACATGGATGTTGTTTGCAAGATTATCGAGAAGTTTGCCGACAGTCACGCAGACCAATCGGATATCAAACGTATGATTCCAAGTTGTCTTCTTCTCTTTCAATTGCTTTTAGTTGATCGGTTGAAGTCGTCGTATTTGAACGCTGCGTTCTCGACTGCAATGTTGGCAACCGCTCTGCGATATCGTGTACTTGGTCGTTTGTGTTTCGCGAAAATAGTTTCGCTGTTAACCAAATTAGTTCCGGCTGCTGTTGGCAAAGCGGTTAGTTAACTTGCTATTTACGAATTGAAATGATTGTTTAGGAACGAAGTCTTGATCAGCGTTTCAATGCGGTAGTGAATTCACATTTGGCCGGGATTTTGTCAACGATCAAACATTACAACACTTTCTGGTTGACATTATCATCAACATACTTAAGGTAAGATTCAAATTGTCGAATGGAATCACAGAGTTTTCTAGTCGGATTCGAACGCTGGCCGTACATCGAGACTGAATACAATTGCTCAAGCGTTTTTCAAAAGCGGTTTGATTTCGATTAACAAAACCGGCGAATTCATCGATGAAGACATGGACGATGAAAACCGTGAAAATAACGAAATGACAACTTTGGAGAGTCGGAATTCAGCAGTTTTGTTAGCAATTCATTGGAGAGTGCGATGATTGCTTTGTGGCCCGAGACAAAATCCCTGGTAATCCCGCGATTTTTGGCAGAAAGCAAACACTACGATGCATCGAATGTAAGCCCTTGAGAGTAGTCAATACACAGATGTCGTTTTTAGGATTATTGCAAACACAATGAACCGTTTTTGACTGAACTATCAGTCGCATTTCACTTCTTCCGTGGAATTGCACTTGTTGGTCTTGGAGAACCTTCAGCAACAACAGCATCGTTTTTTTCGAAGAAGCAAGTCAAGGAATAGTCTCCAAAGACGAACCGAACCGTTGAATCGAGTTCTCTATCATTACACAAAACAGGAACCACCGTACGAACACACGTTAACCGATTTCTTTTGTGTTGTAATGAACATCTACAAAACGCAACAAACTCAAACCGAATACGTGATTCGAACGGGAATCTTTGCGTTGAGTTTTGCCGCTGAAGACGATCCACTTCGGGTTAGTTTGTATTTTAACGAAGAAAAAAAACTGCATTTGTTTAGCCAACCATCTACACTTCGTTGTTCAGTCAATACGTGGCCACCGAACAGTATTTTGAAGCAATTCGAGTCCTGCATTTGAATCCGAGCAGGACTTCGCAAGAAAACTGTCTTCGCAACTTGATTGCCATTCTTTGCGACAAGGGATAAACCAAGTCGTTGGTTACACTTCATTATGGTAATTGACTGATCAAGTGGCCGAGTTGTTGGAAACCAAATGCAAGCGATGCCTCCAATGAATGATTCGGGATTTCTCGAAACAGTTTACGCGTTTTACATTCATCGTTACAACTACGAAGCAGGTATGTGAAAAAATGAATGCGAACAACATTAGTGATTAAATTCAGCAGCACGTGTCATGTACACTCTTTGTTGGCGTTTACGTTGGGAAGCACAATCGAGAGAGGTGTTGGAAAAAGGTCTACGAGTTCTTTCTTGTGTTTGTCAAACAATTCAAATGTTACCGCCGAATCATTCCATCGAATTCGACTTGTGAGGATTGAGTTCAAACGGTGAAACTCCGAATGAAAACAATCAAGAAAACACAAGTCAAATGGGTATGAATGTTATTCGACTTTCACACGATTGATTTCGCTTTCAGATGACAGTCAAGTAGTTCAACTGCATTTACAGAATGTTTGCAAAGACGATCTTTACAACGAATATCTACTCTTGGAAGCTCGAATGGCGTTGGTCGATACCGGCGGATTTCCGGAAGGTCCAAAGCTCGAAACAAGCGAAGTTTACGCAGCAGCCGTCGAACACAAACTCTACGATTTGGCGTTCATTCTGCAAAAGTAAATGTTGCTTATCTATGAAAAACTTATTTTTCTCTCTAGACATTTCAATGAGGATATCACACCATTGATCAAATCGTTGACTTTGGATTTTATCGGAATCGGTGATGAACTTCTGACCGACGTTCCAAATTGGCTCTACGCTAATGGTCGTTTCGTTGATTTTGTGTCGAAGTATGTTTTTGTTGTGTGATTTCTTTCAACCCAATTTTACAGCAACGAGGAGCCGCTTCAACCGCATTGGAAACTGTTGGTGGCACTCGTCGACTTGAGCCTCAAACACAATTCTGCCGATGTTCGTGTTTTGCATCCGATTTTGAATCTGTTGTTGGAATGATCGCCACCGATACTAAAATGGCTGGAGAAACGATACTCGGTAAGCACAAACACGAAATGTTCTAATTCGAAAATGACTTCAGAAAGTCAACGCTCGTTAGTTTTTGCATCAGTTGATTGAGTTCGACGAACTGAGCTACGCATTCACCGTTCTGAATAGCCATCTAGAGAAATTGGTTAAACAGAAGTTGACGTCTAAGGATCTCTACTCGATTCCACTTGTTCAGGCCAACGCACTTCTTTCATTTGCCGCTGAGACGGAGCCGAATCATAGCGAGTTTTCGACGATATGATTTCAAACGACAATCGAAATTCAACTTTTTTTCAGGCCGCTGGAGAGTCAAGAAGGTTGATGAAAAAGTTGTTTACGCTCATGCGGATGTCAAATCGAGCGCTCAGTTAACTCTGTTTATGTATTGCATCTTTTGATTCATATTTTCGTTGTTGTTGTGAATTTCAGTGAAATTGGTTGAAGTAAAGAATGTTGCTGACATTGATTCCATGGTTATCGATCTTTTATTAACACAATGAACAAATGATGAAGATAAAAAGTGTTTTCTGAGATGTCAGAAACATCTGTTCAGTTAACGAGCAACAACGTGCGTCGCATCAACATCGCCGATTATTGCGATCCAGTAAGTGACTGTTGATGTAATGGAACAATGTGAATGCTAGGGTTTTTAGTTGGTTTCAAAGCCGTTGAAGATAAATGCCACTGTTCAAAACGAGTTCTTCGGAGTTTACTGTTTGATTAGTCGAAATGAAAAACCACAGTTTAAGGTAACAGTCAGTTTTTCTATTTTACCGTCTGTGTACTCTAGAATCGATGTTACATTGGTTACACAGTCGATCCCAATAGACGAGTTCAGCAACATAATGCTGGCCGCGAGCACGGAGGTGCCAACAAGACCAACATGGAAGTTGCGAAGATGTTTCACTTTCGACGTGGATGAATGGCAAGAAACGAGCACAAACGAAGTGTCACATCAACTGTTACTTTCAGGGCGTTTCCGACATTCATCGAAAAGTCTTTAGCTCAATTGGAGAAAATTCGACGAGAAATTGACTAGGTTAGTTTGCACACTCAGATCAATTGAAAAGTCTTTATTCATGTCAATTGACGAAAATACAGAGATTAAGTATGGAAAGAATAGTTAAACCAGCATTAAATATAGAACCATTTGTGGTTTGGATCCAAATCAGCATGTAAATTGAGTAGAGAGAAAGATGTATCTAAGAGGGACAATTAAGACTTGATTATGCGAAATCTTACCCAGTCATTTACCAGTGTCCCTGTTCAGCAGATCTTTAACGTTTGACTTGACTCGATCAATGAAAATTTTTACGTCTTCTGTTTTCTTTTCAAAATCGCTTTCCGCACGTCCAAAAATTTCCTTCTCTTCGTCGAGTTTTTTCTCAGCCTCATCTAGCTTCTGGACAAAACTCCACTTAACAATAGATTCTTTGGCTATCTCGAGTCTTTTGCTGACGTTGCAATCCTCCAGGATCTTTTTGCACTCTTCGCCTTGGAGGGTGTCGGTGTTGTTCAAGAATTTCTCTATCGGGTCGTAGTTTGACATCATGAAGTCCACAATCACGGGGCTGCCGTCCGTATTCAGTCCAATATTTGCGTTGCTCATGTCGCCTAATGAGAGAAATGATGAAAGGAAGTGAATCTGTACGAGAGAACGGCGGACTTGTTCTGGATCGACTAAAATCAAATTGATTGCGTTGAAACTATCTAAAGACTCACAGTCCGAATGCAAAATTTTTCCCATTTCAGTGAAATTGGGCAACAAACGACTTGCGATGTAGATAATAAGCCTTGACTCGACTAAGTTTCTGAAGAAAGTGACTTTTGCTCCGACTCCAATCGCTTCCAAAACTTTGTAACAATATAATTCGATCATGTTAGGTTTAAAGCGCATGGCTAAACACGAATAGGTAAGCCTGTTCTGGATCGTTAAAAGTATAAACTTGTTACCTGAATTAGTACCTCCGGCATCGTGATTGCATTTGATTCGGTATTCGTGAATTATAGCGTTGACGGTGACTGTACAGCGAACTGCTGGTCTTGTGCCGTTGTCATCTACGGGCTCGAATGCAATGTTTGGGCTTTGTCCTTTGAATGTTACCCAATTGAATAAATTCGTCGCGGCATCTTTGATAGAGTCGATAGACTTGTCCAAAAAATTTCCAATTGGTCGATGATGGCCCAATACTTCAATTCCAAATTTCGGGTAGACGATAAAGAATGATGTTTTGCGAAGTTGAGTGCTGTACACGAGCGCGTCATTAGCAAATGTTTTCTTATTCTCCCCATATGCTCGCCGGAATTCTTTCGCACATTCACAGTACGATTTCCAGAGGTCAATATCAGAATGTTTCTGGAACACAAAAGATTTCGTCATTGACTGACAAAAACTGTTTTAATTTTCTGGAAATTTAGCAAATTCATCCAATAAAAGCGCAGGGTGTTTCAGTCGTTTTGAAATCGAAATGGACGAAATTTTCGAAATGAAATGGTCTAATGAACATAAAAGCATTCTGTTTTAGTTAGTCCCGACTGTTCAACGCGATCATTTTGGCATCATCCACGGCTGCAGTTCCCAGTCGCGATCATTTTCAACGATGGTTGTCCGAATAAAAGAAAAAGGTCAACCCCAACAAATTCGAGGAGAATCAAAAAGGTTGGAAGAATGTCGTTATTTTTGTTATTCTCTTTAGAACGGCAAGAACTGAAGCAGTTGTCCGCAGAGTTAAAGTGATTATTCAAAATAACCCAAATGAATCTGTTCGAAAAATTGCATCACGCGAGCGAATGCCATCGACAGCATCTGTGCACCGTGTTTTGAAGGTTTTGATTCTTAGTTTGCTGCACAACTAATCATTCTCTCTTAAGGAGTTTGGCTTGAAGGCCTGTAAACTGGAGGCAACACACGCACTTACTGCACAAAATGCACAGTCAAGAATCGCACATGCCACTCACTTACTCAGCTTGATTAACTCCAATCCTGAGTTCTTAACACACCTTGTTTTTTCGGACGAAGCCCGCAAGTTTGGATCAATTGCAAGAAAAAATAGAAAATGAGTTTCGGAACTTGGATCAAGCGATGATCGATCGAGCAATTGATGAGTACAAAAATCGTCTTGAAAAAGTTGTTGAAAACAGCGGTTGGCACCTTGAAACCCAATAAAAAGCTTTTTTGTTTTCCTAAGCGTCGAAATTGACTTTCCAAAAACCTCGAAACGAATTATTCAAAGCGGAAAATGAGAAATTTCAGAAGATTGCCATTTTCGTGATCTTCGCAGTAAATTGGAGAAGTGAAGGTGACTTCTATCAAACATTTCAATCCCGGGCTACCTGATACAAAAAACCGTACAAAAATTCGTCAACTCTGACAAGAGATATTTCGATTTCAAAACGCCAATTTTCAATGAAACACCCTGTATGTTTAAAAAGAACTTACGACGATCAACTTCGATTTGTGCTGAAGACCAATTGCGTGAAGCATGTCATCCGGTGTGAACTCAGCAATTTCAGTTCCATTTTCCAAGAACAACATCTGATCTTCTTGATCAATGTTGAATTTTTTCGAGATTTGGAGTCGAAGTTCGCGTAACGTGGCCTAATTAAGGTTCAGTCAATCAATTAATCCATCAAAATATTACCTGGTCATTTGCAAATTCAATGAAGACTTCTTTGTGTTCCTTGTCTTCGTGATCGCGAAGATACGCAAACAAAATCATTTGTGGGCTCTGAAATTTGATCAAATCAATGAATAAAAATGGTCAGTAAAAACATTCGAATTCATGTGCTGAATCAAACGAAATAACGATTGGGGTCTTTTTGCCTCAACGCCGACCGAATTTCAAACAATGCTCGATGGAATGGCGGTGGAACGCGAACAAGCTGGACTGGAGATCAATGTTGGGAAAACAAAATGGATGAAAAAGAAATGACTCGTCAGCCCTAACGCTTCGCTGGAATACGCTGGTGAACCAATTGAACGAGTCGATCAACTCGAATCTATTTGCCGAAAAAAGCTCCGGCAAAACGCCACAAGTAAAGAGAGCAGCTGTTTTCGTGCAGATACTCAAACGAGTTGACGCGCATTTCAGTGGACTATTCAGAGAATGAGATTAGTCATGTAAAAATCGAGAGGTAAATTTGTTGCATGCAAACTGGGTAAATAACTTCTTTAAGGCATGATCCTAAAATCTTTGTTTCCCAAAAATGAGTTGGACTCATTAAAACCCCACATTTTGCAATGTCTTTATGTATGTACGTCAGCAATACGATGGCTGGCTGCGTTTTCTTTGTTCAGTCATCCTAATTAGGTGATTTCAGTAGGACTTACGAGACTCAACTTTGTCATTAGACCCTAGGGTGACCTTGAACAGGGCGTCAAAGTTTTGACTTTTTTGTAAATCTTTACCGAAATGTATGATCCCGATTGTTTCCGGTGCTGAAAAAACTGGGCAGGTGCACTGAACACTGCCGGACATGATGGTGAAAACAGCGCGGCGATAGTCTTCCAGGAAAAAAGTTTTTTTTTTTTTACGGCTTTTTTAGATCCGGACTTTTACCAATTTTTGCATAAAAATGAGATTTTTGTCCAAAATTAAGCCAACTTTAGGCTGTTTTGTGAAGTTAAATGGGTAAGGTCGGCCAATCAAGTGTTTCAGAACAGGGTGGTAAAATGAATGAAACAGTAGTTGTCCAGATAAGTTCACAAACGCTATTGTCAAGTCCGAACTTTTTCAAGTTTCTAGAGAAGTTTAACTTTCTGCTTACAAAAAGATTATTTTATGGAGTTTTGAAAGGTTAGTCAATTCATGTAACCAAAACAATTCGTGGATCTTGACAGGATTAAAAGTAAGCTTGTGGAAGTGAAAACAACTTTGGGTAACTCAAATTGCTTAAAAGCACGAACCTCCGACGTTTGACCAACGTTGCTGTCGCCGTGCGATGTAAAGGAAGTGCTCTGTTCGCCGTCGCTTCCTCGTGCCTGCTCAATTTCTTCGGTCTAAACAATTTTATTTCAATTTGAAAACGACATAAGTTTACCTGGTTAGCGCTCAAATTTTGCTCCGTTGCCAATTCAATGCGTGTAGTGGAGTATTCAGTCTAAATTGTGTTGAAATTAGAACGTTTGACCTTAAATTACGAAGAATTCTCAATAATTTACCTCGGTGTTAAATTCAATCGGCATCGTGACTCGAGCTCCGCGGCGCTTTTTGATCCAATCGATGACTAAAAAGCGGGTTAAACGCTTTCAAAATACAAACTTACAGACATAACTGGCAAGCCCAATGTTTAGCAAAACCAAGAATCCAACTAAAATCGAAACATAAAGGAGCCATTCCTCGTTTTTGACCATTGCCAACTTCCAAAGTTGAATAGTTATTAGAGAGCAGTAGATTCCGCAACAAAGCTCTTAGCCTTTCGCGTTCCTTTTGATTGCAATCCGCACGTCGTGGCGTAAACGCATTCCGCACACATGAAGAGTATTTGGCGCGAAATTGGTGCAAATCAAATCGAATCCAAGGGTATCAATTCGAAACTTACATCGTAAGGCCGCCGGGGTCTAACGCTTCCAAAACT